>BEHA01000035.1:1138939-1180820 GCA_002897215.1 Eschscholzia californica subsp. californica
ATTTTTTGAAAGATAAGAAAGGTTGTTACCCGAACACATGAGTTTCTTATAAAAATATGTTGACTATACCAGTTACCGTTGCCTCTGCAGGAAGAAGTTTTTCTAAGTTGAAGTTGATTAAGTCTTATATACGATCTACTATGTCGCAAGAAAGGTTAAACGGGTTAACTATATTATTTATTGAAAAGGATATGTCTGACAGTTTTGATTATTCGACGATTATTAGTGACTTTGCATCGAAAAATTTCAGAAGAAAAAAATTTTAGTGATTGTAATCATCAAAAAAACTAATTTGTTTATAAATATGATGAAAATATTTTGCAGTACTTACGGTTTTCATGTAATACATTTTACAATTTGATAGAAAGGGCCACATTTTCAGACCTCGCTTCGGGCCACCGAAAAGTCAGGGCCGGCCCTGGCTAAGCGTACTATGTCGCTAGGGCAGAACCCGTTGGCCACTCCTAGAATCTAGTAATATGTGATCTCGGATTGGTACATAAGAAGTTTTGTTCCTCTAGTTTAATGTGACGTGAGGGATGAGTTTAATGTGATGATGTCATTACCTAAACAAACATTTTTAATACTCTAACCTCTGACGTGTCCATAACGACTTCATCGTTATATTCATTCAGAGAGTACTAAATCTCTCTCTCTCTCTCTCTCTCTCTTCAAGTCTGAAACTGAAAGGAAAGATTGCGTGAATTTCGTCAACCCCAGCTCTCGACCGTCGACTAACCCTAGAAATTTGACTGTTCATCATCCATGACTGGTTTGGCGGAGTGAATTAGGGAGGAAGAACAGATTGTGGTAGTTGATTGGACGGTGGAAAAGTTGAAAATGGATTCCTTGTGAAGCAAAATTACAAATCAAGGGAGACAAGAGAGAGAGAGAGAGAGAGAGAGAGAGAGAGAGAGAGAGAGAGAGTGGGTAATTCTTATTTTCCTTCCGTTTATTTTTCTCTTTCCACCAAACACGTCTCTTTCCTTTTCCAGGGTAAGGAGTAAGGTATACCAACTGTTTTTATTACCCTTTTTGATTTCTAATATATTTTTTTTGAATGCTTTTTTTTTCTTAATTTGGATTCTTATTTCCTATTTTTTTTCCCCTTATATGTTGCTCTATGAGTATTCTATTCTTCTACTATGTGGGTAAAGTATAATATCTCAAGATAGTCATGGGTTTATTTTATTTTATTTTTTAATATTTTATTTCTAAATTTTATCTAATTTTATAATCTAAATATAGTTGTATGGGTTTGAATTACTCTACCTAAATTGGAATTGAGAGGTGTATGCAACTTCAAAGTATATCTTTTGATGGATTTTTTTTCCCCTGTTTGAAGATTGTTGAGAAAGGCAAGTTCAGATTGTTTTTGTCCAAATTCTCAAGGTTATTTATTTGATCATAGACCAAATTGTGTTTAAATTGGTGTTGAAGCATTTTTGTTTTCAGGGTTTTGTTGGCCATGTCTTGGCTTTAGCTCATTAGACTTGGCTTGTGATTTGTAATCATGGTCTATGGCATGAGATACGAGGAATCGAAAGCTAATCTCCTTGGAAGATTGGAGGTGTTTTACTATGGTGTTGGTCACATGCTTAATGACATTACCTCGGCTTGTTGGTTTACTTATCTTTTGGTGTTCTTGACAGATATTGGACTATCTCCACGGTACGTTCTTCCCATTATTTATTGTTAGTTGTGAATGCATTTATTCTTATCCTGTCTTATAATGAAATTGGAAAGTGTCATGCTTATAGTCAGCTCATGGCTAATTTTTCAGAGAGAATGAAGTGATTTAGTCGCTTGTGTTTGCTCAAATGAGATAAAATTGTGCCTTTAAGTGGTAAAAGAGTTCGGTTTGTGTGTTTTCCATGTGCAATGAGAATCTGATTTTTCATTTTTGTATTAGATTAGCTCTTTCACTCATAAGATCTTTACCGCACTCACATTAGGTTATGAACTAGCGAACAATGGGGTTACATTCACAGCTAAGAGTACTTAGGTTAGGCCACACTCAACTATTTCTCGTTTTTCTCAGCGATTCGATACGTTCTGGAAGAGAATGATGTCACATTGACAATGTATTGTTAGTTATCTGGGGGATTTGGTTTTAAGATTAGTTTTTTGGGAGTAAGAGAAGGGAAGTATTAAGATGGTATTGATTTGCAAAGATGAGCGGAGATAGGAGATACATTGTTTATTCCACTTCAATTTCTGATTAAACTTCATGTTTGTTATGATTTAAACATAAAGCGTAACGGGGAGGAGAGTTTTACTCTATATTCATTATGGATTTAATATACAAAAAATTGCCGAGCACTAAATTGTCAGTAATGAGAAGTCTAAGAATTGAGTGTTTAGTGAACTATCTTAATCTTTTTCATATACTATCCATTGTGGTTTTCGATATTTATCTTATAGCACATTTTACTTGTATAGTTGAATGTATAGTACGAGGTTTTGCATTGAATATCTCCATTTGTCTATTCTCATTTTGTAGGGATGCAGCTATAGTGATGCTTTCGGGACAAATTGCTGATGGGTTTATGACTATATTTGCTGGAGAGCTGGTAAACAACACATATGGGCGAATAATTGCATAATTTGGAATTTTGAGTTCATTTACATTTCAATATTAGTTGTTTATGAAGTCATTCTTAGCATTAATCCATGTCCTCCCTTGATAGATTCCAAATCACATGAAAGTGCTTATTCCACTTGTTGGTCAACTTGTATCATGTTTGACCCCCCTAGCAGGGATCTGATGGTACTAATTCCATGCCATTCAGTTGTTTATGAGATTTCAAATCACATGGAAGTGATAATTCCAGTTGGTGGTCAACCTCAATCATTCTCCGATACAACAACTTAAAAAAAAAAAACCTAGCAAAGATCTGATGATACATACATGTTTTCGTATCTTAGTTATTATGTTCTCGATCTCGTAATTGCAGATTTTTCACTTTTGAATCAATTATTGTTATACTATACACAAACAGCATTAACCAAGAGTTGTATCCTGTGGTCCTATTTAATTGTGTGCAAGTACACCTGAAATGTGCATACAATACCGCACATTATACCAACTGGAATTACTGCTGTTATCAAATAAGTATGCTAAGTATCCGATACTAGTATTTCTACTTGACACGGAAAAATTTACTTCATCTATACTTCATTAAATCTGTGAACATGTTCTTGCTTTTGTCCATTATATCCCAACATTTCGTCTCATGTCTCACTTCATATTTAGGTTTCAGTATTTGGAATATCGTCTGCAAGACTAGTTGACTACATTAGGCTGGAAGATGGATGTCGGTAGTAATTAAGCCCAAAAATAATACGACTCAGCATTTCTTAGTTCTTCTTTTACAGATAAACCGAAGACTCGAAGTATTAGACCTGAAGTCCTCGTAGTTGGGAAACATTGAGAGCCAATTTTATTCTTTTGCAACATGACATTGAGGTTTTAAATTTTTCTAAATTGGATTTTGCTATTTTCTGACGGATTCTTTTTATTTCGCTTCACATGTTAGATAGACAGATTTGGACATTTCAAAATATGGCATGCTGCAGGATCGATTTTGGTTGCCATATCCTTCTCTTCTGTTTTTGGTGGTTGTCTTCCGTGTAAAATATTTCATAGCAATTCATGTACAGCGCAAACAGTCAGTTATAGCACGTTCGCCGCAATTTTCAATGTGGGTTGGGCTGCTACACAAGTCTCCCATATGTAATAACTCTCTTTCTCCAACATCCCGATGTATGATTCGTTTAAGTAAAAACCATATAAAGTGTGGAAATATCGTTTCGTGTTATTTGAAGGTCCATGGTGAACTGCATCACTTCGAATTCAACTAGTAGGGTTGTGCTAGCTAGCTGTCGTAATGCTTTTACAATGGTTAGCAATTACTTAATTTTTAAGTAAATTTTAGTCTATCTCGATTCTATGGTTATTGTTCTTATTTGCTTGTCTGATTTTAATTGTTATCCAAGGTTGCGAACCTCAGCCTCTATGCAGTTGCTTTAGTTGTATTCAACGTTAGCCAACCTGTAACACAAATTGACATTGAAATTCAGGTACTTGCATTATTTAAGAAGTAAAAAACGTATCTTCAGTTTCTGTTCCTTGGTGTTTCACTCTTACACTTTTAAAAATGAGCAGTATCGCTGGATTGCATATGTTTCCATTTTGATCGGTTGCTTATTTGTCGGAGTATTTCTGTTTGGAACCAAGGAGCCAAGGTGTGCTAATATTCAACCTCCTTTCATTTTTCGAAATCTCAGTTTGTAACTTGATTGGTGGTTATACCCATGTAATTTTCAATATTTGATCTTGTTTCTTAGGTTGTGTTTGTTTTTTCTGGTTGTCTAAATCACTTGTTTGAGTTGAGCTCGGATTTATCTTAATCTGATTCTTGTGAGTCTGACTTGTTGTAATCAAGAGCACAATAGTTGTTTCAGGTTATCTCAGATTTCATGCTCTTAATTCCAACTTATTATATTTCGAACTCAAATAGACCCAAATTTAGACCGAGTTAACCTTTTTGATGAATCAGACAAAAAACAAACATTCTAAAATCTGACCAGATTCAATTCAGATGCCAGAGCCGAATCTGGAAAAACAATCACCATCTTAAGAAAGTTTCCGTAATTTTTCTTTGGTTTCGTTGGACTAGTCATAAGTCAACATAGCTATCGTCTCACACCTTGTATGAGTCTATTGTGTAGATTGAAACATGGAATTTCAGGAGAAAATCGTCAAAGGGTTTCCTGGGTACACTGGTTTAAGAAAGTTCTTTATTACCAAGTCGCACTTATCTATATGCTTACTCGACTCGTAACAAATGTTTCACAGGTCAGCATTCTCTTCCTCTTCTGAATTTTTATGATGTATAAGTTACAAAAAAGAGAAGTTCATGTAAAATGAGTAGGCAGTTAAAATGCCACATAATTTGGATAACAGATTTCTTAATACTTTCAATGGAGTTCTCATAGTTTCTTGCAATATCTTCTGTCTTGTTCAGGCTCTTCTTGCATTTTATGTCATTAATGACTTACAAATGGCCCAATCTTCTAAGGCTTTGGTAAATGCATAAACTCATTCTAATCGAATACATGTGTTTTATTAATTTGGGTATCTCACAACTGTTGTTGCTTTCTTATGATTTGACTAGGTACCTGCGATAATCTACATTTGCAGTTTCGTGGTGTCCATTATTTTGCAGGTTTAAATTCTCCATCAAACTTTTCCTCGGGTTTGATGAAGTATTATGATTCATTCATGTGTCTTGATACGTTGTAGGAAATGACATGGACTGGTCGACGTCTAAAGGCATGCTTTTCTGCTGGAAGCATTATGTGGATACTTTCTGGTGCAGGGATACTTATTCTTCCCAGCCACTTGCATGGTTTCATGTATCTTCTTTCAGTTATTATTGGGGTGGCCAATGCTTTAATGACGGTATGGACCTAAACTACTTTTTGTCATTTCCCATCTTTTTGTGTCTGCTGATTTCTTACAATGGCCTCAAGTCCCCCAAATCGTTATTATCACGTCACTTGAACGAGATCAAAAGTCTATGTTTTTGGACTCAACTTCAACTCCCTCTATTAACATTCTTCTTAACATACTGTTATGATGCACCTTAATAACTCAAGAAACGATTGAATCCCATGTTCAGAACTTCCATTTGAGCATTTTATCGTTCTTCATGTGCTCTATTCATCCAAAGATTTTTGTAATTGTAATGCTCTACTTTTTCTCTAAAATTTAAATCAGGTGACAGGCATTAGCATGCAAAGTGTTTTAGTCGGAGAAGATTTAAATGGTTCTGCGTTCGTGTACGGGTCATTAAGCTTCTTGGACAAAATGTCATGTGGCCTTGCGTTGTATGTTCTCGAATCATATCAGAGTGAGTATAGTCGTTTATTCTTAACTCGTGATTTTTCATCGTATTTTCTTATCGACATGAAGAAATTTACATCCAATATTTAATATATAACCTTCGATAGACCTCCATTGCTTAGTTTTGTGTCCTTCATCAGCGAAAACCGTAGTCTGTAAAGTTTATTCTCAACAAATAAACTGTTTGTGCAGGTTTACCATCAAGCGTCCAGAGGTGTAATTCGATTATAGACTGCATTTCACTTACAAGATACGGGTTGGGTCTTGTTCCTGCAGCTTGTGCACTTATCGGGTTAGTCGTTATTTATACAATGGACCTGAACACTAACATTTCAACACCTCTGATTGAGCCATTGCTGGCTTGATGATGTTGCCTAAGAAAGAATAAGAGTTGCAAAAAGGTTGATAAAAATCAACTTAACTGATGTTCAGGAAGAAGAAGGTTGGGACAAATATATAAGCACTATTGGTCTGGTCAATATCTCGTGATATAGTTCTTCTCATTGTCTTCCTTTCAGCATATTTTGACATTTTGGTCATTTATGTTTCACTTAAAAAAGTGCCTCATAGATAAGAAGTGTACAGGAATGATTTTTTCTTTACTAATTTTAATGAAGTTATTGAGGTTTAGTCCTTGGCATTGTGAATGAGCTTATTATCCAAGGTCTGAACAAGTTGACAGGATCTTCCTCTTTTACATCCCCAATCCTGTGTGCCGATATGGAGGCACAAAAAGGAAAGAGAGGGAGGGTTTCTCTCGCTTTTGGCATAGCAGGCCTCCCACTGGGACCCACACGACGGGCTATTATTAGCTCACTGGTAGAGTGCGCCCTTGCTGTGAGGGCTCTCAGCCACATGGATAGTTCAATGTTCGCATCAGCCCTGACCCGGAGATGTGGATCATCCAAGGCACATTAGCATGGCGTACTCCTCCTTGATGATTTAGAGTCAAAATCTTCCTACAAGAAATTGGAAAATATTCCTAAATATATGTTGTCACATAATAGGCAATTAGTCTTGGTAAAAAATAGGGGATTACAATCAATTTAGTCTAACTCTAGATTCTTTTGAGATACCGATGATCCAGTAACTCACGGTATCAATTGAAGATTTGGGAATGTCATAAGAACAGATTGATTACACACAAATTACATAAATTCTGTACCTCAATATATGTCAATCTACAAAACAAAACAAAAAACCAAGTTCAGAACCAACAGTGGAACACAAAGCAGAGAAGCATGACAAACCCTGCAAGCTGCAGGGAAAACTATACCTTTTTTTCACTTCTCAGTTCTATATAATAAGTCGAAAATGTTCGGTCTTGATCATTCTAATCTGCAGAATTATCATTTCATAAACCTAATCTCTACGATAAACGACCTCTTTACAATAAGAAAGATGGAAATCTTTGCCATTTGCTCAAATATAAGGAACTGAAATTATAGTACCCCCTTTCTCCTGCTTTTGAGAATACCCAATGTTCGTTCTATGAGTAGTTACTTGATCATGAAAGAACTAGCTGATAGTCTGATGAACCCACAGTTATCCTCATGCCTGAAGCACTTGACAGTGCACAATATGACTCTTCAAACCACTTCGACCAGCAATACTAGACCATATTGTAGTTAACATACTCCGAAAATGACCTCTCCTTTCAATTATAGTCTCCCAAAGTCCAGGATTACTCTCGACATGCTTATCAGGAGCGGAAACATCAACGAGACTGATAGTCATGTTATTCCGGATAATGCAGAGTTTCCCACCGAGAGGAACAAGTGCAGCAGCTTCCAGAGCCCGTGAAGTCCCCAAGTGGAGTTTGCTATCTATGAACTTGTTCCAAGAATCTGTAGCTTCATCATAGATTCTCAACTTGCACCCATCTCTACAATCCAAGGCATAAAGATTGCCATTTAAAGAGATACTAGGGTTTCGCCAACCAGAAACCATTCCATCTGTGACCGGAGTCCAAGTATTGGTTTCTGGAATATATGCTTCACTCATGACCTGGCGATGAGACCCAAGGCCTTTGAGGAACCACTTCCCATTATAAACAACCCCAATGAAGGGAACCATCGGAGTGCTCATTTCTGAAATTAAGCTCCATTTATTTTTGTTGGGATCGTAAACTTCAGCTGACCGTAGAGTCCTTGGTGCTCCTTCACATTCTCCCCCTGCTACGTACAGGCAGTTATTTATGACACAAGAACCAAAAAAATGTCGCTTCCGAAGCATAGCAGGCCCTCGGTGCCATTTATTTGTCCTGGCACTGTAAAAGATGACCCGTCTCATAGACCCTCTAAGTGGATCTTTTCCTCCAAATAAGTATAAACGAAAACCACTTAGGACGGCACAACCAAACCCTAGGACTTCTGAGTATTCCAGAGGAACAGGTGGAAGTGGTTGCCAGAGTTGATAAGCAGGGTCGAAAGCATGCCATGAAAGTCTTCCATCCCGATCTCTTTTGATTACATAAACCCATTCTTCTGACATTCCAAGGTTTTGTCTGAGAGAGTAAAAGAAATTTCCTGCTAAAAGCCTGTACCATTTCTTGCAAACTAGACGGAGCTTTCTATGCTCTGCACGAGGAACCCGTACCAGACAAGCAATGGCAAGATCGTCAGGGAGCCCAGGTAGAAGAGGGGTCTGAACCCTGGACCTCTCTCTCCGTGAATTCTTACCTTTGTGTGCATGAGGATCAATATCAGGTTGCATACATAGTTTGGATCCAGGGACGAATTTCCTAGCCCCAGCAACTGTTTTAAAGCCTGAATCAACTCTACAATAGCATGATACTGAATCAACCTGCAATATGTTTCACACCATAATGTCAAGATCCATTACTTGATTCTTCAGAAATAAGAGTAAAATTGCAAAATTCTTTAGGTGATGGAGGCAAACGAGTAGAATATATGTTAAAGGTTCTGGATAGCATACTGAGGCAACAAGAGTTGTTTTACTTTCTGACAAACAGAAATCTAGAAACAAGAAGTCAAAGAGGTAAATAAGAAGATATACAAAATCAATGTCCAGATGATCTAACGTTCACAATTAAAGAAACTAAGATATTACCTCAACCACCGTAATTTATGGACAGGAAAAAAACAATGAACCCGCAAATCAATACTTATTTTACTTTAAAATAAATCCACAATAAAATTTTAAATATTTTTTTCCTTAAATCATTGTACTCCCCAGCAAGTATTCCTGACTTCCTGTACGTGCCCTCCGAGCACGAGTTATACCATCGTCTATATAATAAGGGAGGAGGGCATCTTTTTTAGAATATACCCTCCTTTTCAATGGCTAAGATTACACCTCCCAAATTTATCTTCACTCGCTAAGATTACGCCTCCCAAATTTATCTTCACTGGCTAAGATTGCGCCTCCCAAACTTATCTCTAAGGGATGAGATTATAGAACTATATGTGTGGTCTGGACACGGGTTATACCCTCGTCACTGTGTATATATTAGATGCATATATTTGGCATCAAATTCTAAAACAAACAATTTTGCATACTTTGAAGTACAATAAAGAAAAAAAAGAGTAGGTGGAACAAATGCAGCAGTATCTGCCAAGTGATGATTTATGTAAGTATAAAGTGCATTCTTGGGAGAAAATGTGGAAATGAAAGACCATCTATGATTATGTTCCTTGAAACCCTAATACTAAGCAACTGAATTCATTTAAAGAGCATGAAAGAATCAACTTGAAGCATAAATAGATCTGAACAAAGTCCACCCAACCCATCCTCCAAAATCCCCCAAACTCCTTCCTAGAAACAATTTTATCTCCTAAAAAAACAGATAATTAAAAGTCTCAGTGAGCTACAATTTTAAAAAAAAAAAAAACTCCCCATTTTGAGAATTGTTTGTCTCAGATACTAGTGTGAAATTCATGACTAGTAGTAATTGTCATATGGGAAGGAAACAATTATAATTATTAGATCGGGATTAGGCTTACCAATGGAGCTTGAACACGAATTCCCCTTTGTGAATTTGAAGAAGCTTCAACGACATCCATGTCAGAAACAACACACCTACCTTATTCTTCACGGCCACGAGGGGGTCATGGGAAGAAACAAAGTGAAAAGATCGAACAAGAGAGAAGAGGGTGGTAATTTTTTGCTTGAATGGAGCTATTAGAAGAAGCTAAAAGTAGATAGAAGAACCAAGAGGAGGATTTTGCTCCAATAGAGAATATGAGAGAGAGAGTTGTTGGTAGTGTAAAAATGCAAAGACAAGAAAGATTGAGCAAGTAAGTAGTCCAAGCAAGAATTTTTTTTTATATCAAGTAGAAACAAAAAGTAGGAAGAAGAAGAACATTAAGTTCTCAATTGACTCTCTCACAAACCCTTCTCTCTCTCTCTCTCACTGAACCTTACAATTAGACCCTTTTTGCATTTGTCTTTTACAAACTAGTATTTGTGTGTTTGGTTGCAGGATTCTTAAGTAGGATTCCTAAGTAGGATTCCTATGAAAAGTGGAATTTGGTAGGATTCATGAATCCTTGGTCTGTTTAGCTTTAGCTACCAAGAATCCTAGGACTCTTGAATCCTAAGGATTCTTAATTCTAAAATTTGTATTGGACCAAAATCCCACCCTATCCCCTAGGATTTGTTAGGATTTTGGATTAATGAACTTAAATTTCAAACTTAAAATCAACAAAAAAATATTTCCTTCTACAAAATCATTATTTTTTTTCAAAATCATTATTTTTTTCAAAAATCATAATTTTTCTAAAGACGTTTAGAAATACTCAAATAATAATAAATCATAGGTTTCTTAGTTGCCAAACAAGCCAAAAAATATTACTTGGATTCATGAATCCGCGGAATCATGAATCCCAAGGACTCATGAATCCGCGGATTCATGATTCCGCCATCCAAACACACCATATATCTTTTTTTTTTTTCTTGAGAAGTTTTATAAGCAACGTCCTAGTATGAAATTTTAATACATTTTGTACAAATATACTGTATTTTCTATGATAAACCTTACAATAAGTTAATTGGGATATGAGAAATGAAAAAAGGCCCTAAAAAATGACCAAGGTTATGTTTTTTTTTTTTTTTTTGTTGAAATGACCGAGGTTATGTGATATGGTCAAATGTATGTGTAAAGGTTATATTTTCTTTTTTTTTTTGTTAATAAAAGGTTATATTTTCTTGGTTATATTTAGTGATTCAACTAATCCACTTTATAATCCTTCAAACCAAAACCACCTAACCTTAAGTAGTGCTAGTTTTGCTCATCAAAATTTGTGTGAGATCAGATTACATATTCAGGTTCAACTACTACACTTTCTCTTTGCTTTTTTCTATCTAAACTTGCCAACAACCCTTGGCTCAAGTGGTAAGAGGTAAGTCTTCCAACTTAGAGGTCAAGGGTTCGAGGCACACGTTTACCAATTCAAAAAAAAAAAACTTCTTTCTTCTTCTAGTTCTTCGTCGACTACGAGTCGTGTTGTGCCCAGACTAGAAAGTTTATGAGTGGGTACGCCCCATGGCAATGCCCCGGTCGTTTCCGGTGTCGCCCTGATGTTTCTGGGCGTGTGTGGCCAGCCAATAATGGCACTTAATAATCTTGGTCGCGTTACCGTTCTTAACAGGTTTGGGTGAACGAGTTTGTGAACCCAAACTCCACGCCTGCATCACCTCACTATACTTGTGAGGATCAACATGGTACGAAACAGCCTCTACCATGTCATGTTGGCCTGCCTCCAAGACGGGCCGTGCCGATCCATTTTTTAGTTGACATGACTCATTGACTGAAGTTAATGATTCCTTAGCATTCTCAAAAGCAAAATAGGAACACGTAAAATTTTCTGCTAACTATTTTAGCAAAGGAAGTTCTGCAGGCACCATTGTGTTTTCATAGGTTGGCAAACTCTATCAACATCCATACGATCACACAAAATAACTACCAATTCCAACTATTTCTCCCTTTTAATTCTTTTCTCACTATCGATGATCCCGATCTTTTATATCTAAAACAGATTTAAACTTCATTCGAGTAAACGTTTCTCTTTATTGATTCAAGAGGAAAACATTGACGCCACAAAATAATATAATTAAAGAACACAATTGATTCTAGTTACATATGATTTTCACCATCATATAGCCTTACCAAAAAGGGATGCAAGTGTAGGTGGGAACCTACTAGTCATAAAACAGTTAGTTACCTCTCATTATCAGGCTTTTGTGGCCAACCCTAGAATACTTTTTTACTGGACAAATGATCTTTCTATTTTGGGTCTGAAAAAGAAACACCTGTTTCTTCCATTTTCTCTTTTTTCTTTCCCCAAATGAGAAATGGAGACTGAACTAAAATGGCAATTAATCTCTCTGTTTGGAATTGTTTTATGGGTTGTGATTTCTTCCTTCCTAAATGTTACTCAAAAGCTCAGATCCCTTACCCAACCATGGGTCACCCACCAAGTCATCACAGGCACCACTCTCATCCTTCAGATCCAGGTAAACAAACAGAACCCATGTCTTCATTTTCCTTTAACTTCATAAATTTTTGCAGCAATTTCCACTATTTTTGTTGTATAGTTTGGTTTTCTAGGTTTTCATTTCTTTTTTCTGGTTATGGGTTTTGCAGAGTTTCCAGCATTGTTTTTTAGATACCTTGTTTTCAATTCTATCTTGTGCTGTTTCTGTGCCATTTTATACCACATTTCTTCCCCTCCTATTCTGGGTAAGTTATCTTCTTCATTATTATCACCTCCCACTTTTGCTTCATAATCTTTATTTCCTCATTGTAAATGTTGTAGAGTGGGCATAGTAAATTGGCTAGACAGATGACCTTATTAATGGCTGTCTGTGATTACTTGGGGAACTTGATTAAGGTATTTCACCTATTCAACAAATACACCTCTATTATTTCATTGTTCTTAGCTGAATTCAACTCATAACTAATGATTAATCTGTTTGTGGGATTAATAGGATTTGGTTTCAGCTCCTAGGCCAAGTTGTCCACCTATTAGGAGGATAATATCTAGTGAAGATGAGAAAGAAAATGCCCTAGAGTATGGGTTGCCTTCCTCTCACACTCTCAACACAGTTTGCTTATCAGGGTATCTAAATTTCTTCTCCTCTTTTAGACAATTCTCTAATTTAGTGCAGGGATATTTCGGCCGAAATTACAGAAAAGTTTCCATTTCTACGCCTACCAAAATTTCAACAATGCCTTGTCAAGGAAATAAATTTCGAAGTGTTTCGGTTGAAATGACAAGAATATTTCTATTTTCATGTCTACTGAAATTTCTTTCCTTGATGTAATGTTCAATTGGTTATCTTCAAGGGGCACTCATAATTATACCTTTTGTTTGTGTGTGAACTTGAGAATGTCATAGATATTTGCTGCATTATGTTTTAAACTACACCCAGAACAAAGATCCTTCGATAACATTGGCTGGAGTTGCTGCTGCTGGCTTATTTGTCGCACTTGTTGGCTTGGGTTTGTTTTTTTATCCTACAAATGGAAAACTTCTCTTCATTTTCTCTCTCTTTCTCGGAATTGAAATTTTGTTATATTGGTAGGAAGGATTTATCTTGGAATGCATAGTCCTGTCGACATTTTAGGTGGATTTGTTATTGGGCTCATGGTTCTTGGTGTATGGATAATGATTCATACATATGTTGACAGTTTTGTAGTTGCTGGACAGAATGGTAGGTATAGAGAGAGACATCTTGCTTACTTTTTCGATCATCTTTTTTGATGGTTCCTAGACTAATGTGCCCCTTGGTTTGACTGCAGTTTTTTCCTACTGGGCGGCCCTTAGTTTCTTATTGTTGTTTGCATATCCGAAACCCGAGCTACCAACTCCAAGTTTCGAGTACCACACCGCCTTCAATGGTGTTGCATTGGGCATAGTAAGTTCAAAGAACTCTAACTATCTAACCCTCCTACCATCTCAAATGCAAGTTAACCAAGATTTCTTAACTTCTTTCTTTTTTGAGTTCCTTCGAAGTTTGGAAATCTAGTGTTTTGCATAAGATAAAGGTATGATTGTTTAACTAGAGCTTAAACATAACTAATCATAAATAATAAATCGAATTTCTAAAAGGAGGGCTAGTTTTTTGACAGATACATAGAAAGTCTAGGAACCTGGTTTTTTTACTTCGAAACTCTAATTTCTTCAAGCCAGGAGAACTACAACGAGAAAAGCCTAATTTCTTTAGATATCCTTAACGTTTAAAAAAGGTATAGGTTTGAAAGTGTTAGTTGCCAAAGTCGGTATATTTAATTGAATACACTTACATACTTTATTTGTTTATTATGCAATAGGTGAAATCAATTGAACTTGTCTTCCTATTAACCAAGAAAATACATTTGTTTTGATGGCAATTCATTCAGGATCAGAAACTATTTTTGTAACGCAGGTTACCGGAGTCCAGCAAACTTACCTTCAATTTCACCATGAAAATGTTCCTCGCATCTTTACCCACCAACTTACCCTCTCAATGTTCCTCGGAAGGATAATTATTGGCATTCCTACGATTCTTATTGTGAAGTTATGCAGCAAGAATCTCGCCAAATGGGTGCTCCCAGTCATTTGCAACACCTTGGGTATTCCAATAAGATCGTCTTCGTACATTCCGATACTAATTGGACCCACCAAAGATAAAAAGCCCAACAAAAATAGACAAGTTGGTTATTTACGCAAATTCTTGGTATTTCCGCAGGACACCTATGATGTTGACACAGGAATAAGGTTTCTTCAGTATGCAGGACTCGCGTGGTCAGTTGTGGACCTCGTTCCATCCCTATTCCCTCACTTCGGGTGTTAAAAGTAGGTACCTGATTTTGCAGTATTGCTCCTCGCAATTTTATGTGCCTGTGAGGTGAGCCGTGACCTGCATATATATATATATATATATATATATTTGTAATTTGTTCTTATTTTTTTGTACTTTGGGGGTCCAATATTGTATGATTTGGTCTAGTTATGTACATACAAGCAAGGCCATGAGTGAGTAATGTTATCGTTCACAAGTATTATCTTTTACCGCAAGAATATGCATCCTTGATCAAATGGTAGACTCCAGTTTTTACTGACAGTAGCGCAATGCGTTTTATATAGCTAGATAATGTCATTTGAAACATGTCTCGGTAGCAAAGACAGTGCCCATGTTAATATTTAGAAATATGGTGTTCTCACTCATAATACTTCCAACAATTTTAGTGATGTTGCAACGAGCATACACAGGCATAGAGTTGAAAAACTGGATGCCCATCGAAGTTGGCGTAATCCGAATGAAGTCTGAAGTGGATTGCCTGATTTCGCCAATTGGTTAAATGTGGAATTTCTATTTTCTCCCAACGGACATACATAGGTATACAGTCGGATGGAATGACTGTTGATTGGGATAAATGCCATGATAAGTCATGGTTCTTTTTTTTTCATCTCAAATCTCGGCCTTTAAATATTGTACAGAAAAAATCCGTGAAATAAACAAAATGGTGAAATTCATGTGACATCATATGATTTTAAAAGAAATTAATGTTTCAAAGTAATTAATATTTTTAATTGGTTAAGCGAACCAATTGAAACAGGTAAACCAAACTT
The DNA here is from genome assembly GCA_002897215.1 of Eschscholzia californica subsp. californica. Taxonomy (NCBI): domain Eukaryota; kingdom Viridiplantae; phylum Streptophyta; class Magnoliopsida; order Ranunculales; family Papaveraceae; genus Eschscholzia; species Eschscholzia californica. Next base: position 1,154,429 of record BEHA01000035.1, read on the forward strand.
AATCTTCCAAAACCTTAATTAGTTCGACTTCGGCCAACCAACAAATTGTATGCAGCTGACCAATGCACACCACTAGTATACATATAATATGCCCACAAGGTGCCCACATATTTTCAGTTCGATTCGAGCCACATAAAAATCAGGGTCCCCCTAAAAGGTAGAAGAACTGGAACGAACTTTCGAAAACATACTTTGTAGCTCTGCACATTGCTAGTAAGTTCATGCTAAGGAGTTACTTTATGGCTCTGACCTTGCTAGTAAGTCAGAGCCACATCAGTCTCGACTCTTAACCGAGTCACTTGAGGGAGTAATGTACCCGCGTTTATTTCGCGAGCAAAGTGTTTTGTAGGACAACCTAATTACCCCATCCATAGGGTCTTGTCCATCCATCCAACGTCGTCCATTAGTTCCCAAAAACTGAGCCACATTCTAAAAGAATCAAAAGCCAAACCATGGAAATCTTGGTGTTATTTTTTTTTCCTTGGAACTAGGCACTTAAAGAATCAGTCTTTGAATGTCGAATTTCACGCGGTCTGTCATCAAACATTAATGACCTCTCCGTTTCTCTCTCTCTCTCTCTATACCAGTATTTCTCTCTCCACATCTGTGTCTCCTCAATACCATAATCCATAACGAAGAGGATTTCAAAGCTTTCTCAACTCATCAGGTACTTGACTCTCCATCATTTTCTTATAATTTTCTACTTTGATTATTTTTTGAATAGATCTCTCCCATTTGTAAGATAAGGGTAATGATCAGATTGTGTTATTGATTACTCTTCAAGAACACTTGAATTAATGAACCTCATTTGAACGAAATTTTAGTAATTAAATTTTGACTAAAACTAGAAATTGCTCATGGGTATTCAATATGGGGTTAATTGCATTTCTCCCTCTAATCAGTTATATTTACATGCATTTGATTTTATATGTTCTTCTTCCATTTTGGGGAAATGCTGACCAACAAAAGCACAGTTTGTCTAGGTAAGAATTAATTACTCTAGATGACACAAAAAGGGTAGTGGTGTCTCTCTATATTGAGTTCCTAATCGTCGAGTTAGAAGCAAAATGTAATTTCAGTTTAGGTGGAAATTTCGGGTAGACATGAAAATTGAAATATTTCGGTCATTATTTCGAAGTCTATTTCCTTGACAAGGCATTGCTAAGAGAACCTTTGTTAAATTTTGGTTTCAATGGAAATTTCGGATTTCGGTAGGCATGGAAAATGGAAATATTTCTGCCATTTTGACCGAAATATTTTGAATTTTAGATTAAACCAATGAAACTCTTAAGGGGTATTCTTTCAATAACCCTGATAATGATCTATTTACTCCATTGTTTAATAACTTCAGGCCATTGTCTAACTCTTCAAGGGAAAATCTTTTCTTCATTGAAGAAACCCCTTTTGGTCTTTATAGTTGAATCTCATAATAGCTAGTGTTTCTTTTGTTTCATTATAGGGTATCAGGCATGGGTAAAATTGTTATCTAGGATCAGTTTTTAACTAAACTTGCTATTTTTCGAATGTTGGATGCTTTTGAAATTGAGAGCGTAGTTATTTAACAACAGTTCAGTACTTTGTTTTGTCTTTCATGGGGGAATTGTCGAAAATCTGAAAAGAAAATGCAGATCTCTTTAACATTAGTATTGAGTTTGCGTCGCCGTTGTCTGAACAGGTGAAATAAGAATAACATCTGTGATGTCAACTGTGGGCAACTCTACAAATATTTTCTGGCACGAATGTGCAGTTGGGAAACTTGAAAGGCAGAAGTTACTGAATCAAAAGGGATGTGTTGTATGGCTTACCGGTCTCAGTGGAGCAGGTCTGATCGAAATTCAGAATACTATTACCACTCGTGTATATGGTCCTTCTTTAGAGCAAGCAGAATGCTGTATCTGTTTAATGCTTCCGATTATATAACCATCTCAAAGTCTTAAGAACAATCAGAGTTCTCTTTTGCACGCTATTCTTATGCATGAAAATATTATCTTTTCTTCTTTACTTTTAGACATTTTTGCATCAGTTTCATTAACTCCTTGTCCATCCTGTGTAGGAAAAAGTACACTGGCATGCACAGTGGGCAGAGAACTCCACTCCAAAGGTAAGCTATCCTACGTACTTGATGGAGACAATCTTAGGCACGGGTTGAACAAGGATCTTGGTTTTAAAGCGGAAGACCGTACTGAAAATATACGCAGGGTTGGTATGTGCATCACTTAACATTGATTTAATCCAGATTACCCTAGCAAAATTTAGGGAACATGAATTTTCTTGAAAAGGCATGGTCATATGAATTTGAAACGTCATTAACATGCTTTACACGGGAACATTTATTTGTCCACGTAATGTTTTATAAGGTGAAACTTATTCAAACATTCTCTGGGTTAGAATGAGAAAGTTATTTTCTTTTATGTTGTTTATATCTTCTTTTTTTGAGAAATCGACTACGATCTACGTTAGTCATTACAAGGCATGGATGCATCATCGATATGTGATAAGCACGATAAACGCCAAAGTTAAACCAATAATGAAAGGGGCCTAAAGCCCAACAACATAGAGCCTAAAGCGCGACAAGCTTATTATTATTTATACCTTTTTAATAACCCAAATTTAATACCATGGATCCCACCTCCTCTGGGAATTGAACTTGGGACCTCCAGGGTTTTGGAGTTTATGTCAACACTATCAACCACTTGGGCAACCATTAATTCGAGGTAGCTTAGTTAATCTTCTGCCATCAGTTCCTCAATATTTAGTTGATGAAATCGGCTTATTGTAGAATTGTGGTGTTAACAATCTAGACAGCCAGTTAATAATCACTTTAAATTCGCAATTATACCTAGTCTGCTGGAAATATTAACTTCCATTATGACTATTAATTAGTACTTCAAGAGACCCTTTCTACGAAAATAGGTAGACTTTAAATTATTCTATAGTACCTCGATGCTTTTCTACTTGTGTATGGATGATATTGGCAGTAGTTTTTGGCCTACTGGTTGTATCCAGGATCTTAGATGTGCATGCCATGTCCATTTACACTGTCCTGCATCAGTTTTGGTATTAAAGTGTTGTTAGTTTATGGCTCATTTTCCGAATTCAGCATCTAGATATTGTTTCACTGCATTGTGTTAGTGTACGAGGAGAAATCTGCTTTCATTTTGTTCGTTTTGTTTCACAAAAAACACAATAACTGTAGAATTATCACATTGAAATGGATTATATTTACTCAAACCTTGCAAGCCTTCACAGACCTACTAGAAAAATGGAAAGTAAGGACAGTTGTCATTTTCCTAAATTATATGTTCATGCCAATTTAATTTTTTCAATTTATCCTGTATGATATCTTTGGTTTAATTTCTGTATGTTTCTGATTCAACTTACCTTTGACCTAAGGGGAGGTTGCGAGGCTCTTTGCGGATTCTGGTTTAATTTGCATTGCTAGTTTGATTTCTCCATATAGAAAAGATCGGGATGCATGCCGTGCCTTGTTGCCTGATGGAAACTTCATAGAGGTAAGGCTTTTCACATCTTTTTAGCATAATTCTCACTACTCACAACGTAATGGACGATTCGTGTAGTCGGGATGTGGACTGACATCTGCTTTAACAGGTTTTTATGAACACATCTCTAGAAGTGTGCGAGGAGAGGGACACGAAAGGCCTCTACAAACTCGCACGTGAAGGAAAGATCAAAGGTCTGCTCTGGAACCTATCTTACATCATGGATCATGAAATTGACCAGTACTTAAAATCCATATAAGTTATAACATACTTCAATACAGGAAGACAAGCAAAATATTAAGAAACTCATATTTCTTTTAACAGAATAACGGTTAAAAAATACACTTTAATCTGTCTCTATGTTATGACTTGAGTAGATTGAAACATGTGCTGGATAAAGTTGTTAAGAAATTAAACTTCCGCTTGGAATATCTAACTGGCTTAGTAGAGCTTTCTCTTTTGAAATTGTTTAAAGTGATAGTTTTGAAAATATACCTAAAAGATAATGAAAAAGATTTATAAGGAGTTTGCTCAGTTAGTTGCTTATATTTATAATACTAATTTGAGTTAAAGGCCGAAATTGCAGAGAGTATCTTTTATTGAATATACCCTTAGCTTGAATGACTAAGATTATGCCTCCCAAACTTATCTCCAAGGGTTGACATTATATCTCTCAAACTTATCTTCAACCCCTCTTCAGTGTCTAAGATTACACCTCCCAAACTTATCTCAAATGGTTTCGACTATACGTCCCAAACTTATCTCAAGAATCATAGAGTTGTTTCTTCTTACCATCTCCATTCATTTGGTTTCATAAATGATATACTCACTGAGCTATTATTTCACTTGGGATACAAATTAATGACGTCAGAACTAAGTTCAATAACTTTAGCAAACTTTTCATCGCTTCGGTTTCTTTCAAATAAGTGTCTATTTTCCAAAAACAGTTCTACAACTATAGGCGCGTTAAATACAATCGTTTAAGCATGTGAAAGCTCAATTTGTGATCAAATTGCATCTTCCATAATACGCAAGCTTTTATGTTTTAAGTGTTTAAATGAAGTGGCTGTAGAAGGGTTATTGTGTCTGAAGCAGAATATAGACTTCTCTTGATCGGCTTCTCATGATTTTTAGTTAATTTGATATGCATACTGATCTTCTTTTGATTGCGAAACTTAGGTTGCAAGCAGATACTTATTTCTTGTGTATGATATGGGAAAATTATTTAGGCTTTCGTTATCCTATAGTTTTCTTTCGTTATATATTCATTCGAAGTTTCAAAAAAAATATGGGAAAATTATTTAGGCTTGATATTACTGTGTTGCTCATAAGCAAGATCTAGGAATTGATTTCTTCTAAATGGAGTCAATGATATTTATTTCGTCGATTAACTTGTGGTAAATGGTTTTGACTGATTATACAGAGATTAATTTTATGTAACTTTTCAGTAGAAAATAAAGGAGAGAGTTTTTTAATAGTCCCTGCACTTGATAAGACACATCTTTGTTGGAGGAACCTTCTTTTGGTGAATGTTGTGGTTCTTGTGAACCTCTCAGTGGTTCATTGCTTCACTATACTAGGTAGTAAGCAAACAATGCGTCACAACTTAAAACAAAACAGTTGTCCGCAAGGAAACTTAAGAAAATTGATAACTTGGAATATTTGCCTTAGCTCTACTTAAAGGTAGAAATGGATACTAGGATCTTTTGAATTTCATTAGCATTAGGTAGATGATTTGGAAACCAAAGGATTTCAAGAATGAATCTCGATGTCCGAAATATTGCTTTTTGAAGTGGCGTAGTTAAATTATTAGTTCATAACTCATAGAACAGATAGTTGAATTCAGATGATTAAACTACAAGGACTTCTCCCTTTGCGTTTTAATATTTAATTTGTGTTGAATTTTCCTACTAAACTGCAGGTTTCACTGGGATAGACGATCCATATGAACCACCTTTGAATTGCGAGGTACACGTATATAGTACATGTTATTATGTAAATAGAAATGAGTAACGACATTGCATTATTGATTTGGATCCGAAGGCTCTTGTGCATTATACTTCAGTACATATTACGTAGAAAGACCTTCCAAACTTGGGTTATGAGGTAGCACTTCGGCTACACCTTCTAAGTTAGATTGGCACCTATACTGCTCGGATAGAAGAAGCCCAGGGTTGTCCAGAACAGGCCAACGCCAACATAACTCAATACCATCTGTCCATAATCTATCCTTTTCTCAACTATTAACCTATAATTGATGAACCTTAAAGTAGGGCACATTTGCAAGATCAAACTCATTTGGTAGTAACTTTGATTGTTTGAAAATGAATTGTTATTGCATGATTTGAATCCATAACTTTTTATCACATTTATATTTCTTCTATTTGGCTTCCTTGAACAGATAGAGATAAAACAAGAAAAGGCTGGAGATTGTGCAACTCCTACTGCCATGGCAGTACAAGTTCTGTCATACCTTGAGGACAAGGGTTTTCTGCAAGAGAATTGACACCGACCATCCTAATATTTTCTTCACTTGCACATCTCCTAATACTTCGTTTACTTATTTCGACCATTAATTGCTGATTTGCTTCTTTACTTGCATTTCCCATAATGTAAAAGTTCTGTGGCCATGATCTAGAGATTGCCCTTATCTTTGTACAACTCTAGGTTCTTTTCCCTTCAGGCCTTGCCTTTTTTTTTGTTTGTTGTTGAAAGCTTCAGGCATTGTTGATGATGTAATATTTTTGTTTAACTACTCTCAGATGTCATAAGCATCGCTATAGTTGGTTCTTGTTTTTTTTGCTTTGGCTCATTAACTTTAGCTTGTTTTTTTGCGCGACTTTCACCTTAATGTGTTTTTTTACTAGTCTGAACGCGGAACTGTTAAAATTCGGAACTATTAAATTTACTTGTCGAAAATTTGAAACTATGTAATAGAAGTGTTGGCTTTACTCATGGAACCTAGTACAAAGAATGTAAGAAAAAGTAATGAGGACAAGCATAACTTACTTTCAATATTTTTTTGCCGTTACGTTTTTCAGCTCATTCTTCCCTTTTCTTCCCCTCCAGCAACCACCATCAACTCCGACGATCTCCACCACCAATCGCGACATCTCCAGTAACACTTCTTCCCTCTTTTTTTTTTGTCTCCTCTCTCTCTCCCACTCTCTCTCTTTTTCTTTCTTTCTTTCTCTCTTTTCTTCCCTCAGTATGTTCTGGCAAAGGGGAAGCCGAAGCTCTGGTTTCTAGACAAAATCAGATCTTGTTTCTGGTTTCCTCTTGTACATATCTTGTCTGGTTTCTAGATGAACCCAGATCTAGTTTCATGTGGAAACCAAAGATCTGGCGGAGGGGCTCTCCCTTTCGCCGAAGATAGAGAGAGTGAAGAAAGAGAAGAAAAAGAAGAGAAAGATATGAGAACTCCGACGAGTTTCGCTGAAGGACGACTGTACTGGCGACATAAAAAGGAGGGTGTGTTTGGGGATCTTTTTTTTTTTAATTTTCTATCCTTCGTTTCCCAAAACATCCCCCAAACAAGGTACCAAAATGTCCATATATAATAGGGTTAATTCCGTTTTAGTCCCCGATTTGTGACCAACTGGCTGTCTTGGCCCCTAATTGTGTCCGGCAGTTCGTTTTGACCCCAAATATTGGACAAAATCAAGAAGCTGACGGACCAAAAGCATATAGGTGGTACCTAATAAATTGAACCGGAGGCTTCAGCAATTGAGAGAGGAAGATAAAAGAAGAAATGCCAAGATTGATGATCAACCTCTTCACTCGAAGTTATAGAGCTGTTGGTAATAAGTCAGGAGGAGGGTTAGCTAAAATTATACAATCCGAAATCCAATACGAGAAAACAACAGTTCCCCTTTATCTGCAAGTAAGTTCATCAACTTCAATTTACCCTATAATATCCCCTTGAACTCATTCACCCTTTTGATTTAATCAATCTGTTGTTTTCTTTTATTAAATTTCTAGAGTCAAAGAACTGGTTCATTGGGGAATTTCAAAGTTGATTGGGACGACCTTAAATACCAAGATGTAGTTTTGAGGAGAAAATATGATATTGGAGAAGAAATTGCTATTTCTGCTGTATTAGGTCCTCCCACATTCAATGAAGAAGAGGGTTTGTTTCCTAGGCATGTTCTTGTGAAGATTTGTATTAAAAAACCTGGGTTGAGTTCTGTTTTACAGTTTGATTGTGATATTACTGGTAAAGATGAAGGTGGGTCTGAGTTTTCAATCCATAATGCCTGTTATCTTAATCCATCAACTTGTTTGGCAGACTCAGTTTATAAAGGACCATCATTCAGGTTTGATCAAAACCCTTTTCTTTCATTGCTGAAATTGAGTTCATTTTGCCAATGGGTCAAAGATTTTGCACAAAATTTAAGGGTTTAGTTTTCTCATAGCTGTTATAAGTTTAGGCCTTTAGGGTTAGGTTAGAGTACTTTGTTGTTAAATGAAAGAAAATATTCATGTTTGGCACATAGGTGGTGGTTGTTGTGTACTTTGTGCTTGTAGAATTATCTGTTTTAGTTAACAGTTAATTGGGTTTATCGCTTGTGAGAATAGTCTAACATGGATAAAGAGTAGTCTTACTGAGTAATATAGGTCCTTTCGAGTCATAGCCAATTGTTTAATTGGATGTCCACTAACACAATATGAAATGAGATCATTTCCGAACATTTTCTCATTGTATTAGTTTTTTCCCTTGCCAGCGTCCTAGAGACTGACAGGTTTCGCGTTCGTGCTCATGTACCAGTATCACATTATTCTTTCCCAAAATGAAAAATGAGAGAGGAGAGGAAAAAGGATTTCAGTTAGGTGCAAATGTTGTGGATGAAGCCTGAAGTAGTGTGACTGAAAGGTGGAAAATCAAGTGGGTTGAAGTAGAGAGAAATATGAGGATTGAATTAATATTTTTGTAAGAAGAAAGAATTTAGAGGAACCCAAAAGCTTGTGGGAGCTTTAAGGTGAATGCAGATTGGGAATCTGCTCGGTCGAATCTACGAAAATTCAATGTTGCAATAAGAGCATCCCAAAAGACATTGAAGTGTAAGAAATACTTAAAACCCGCGCACTCGTCTCCTCTGCTCCAGTAGAACAGTAGTGATTGGACATCCTTTATAATCTTTTCCAATTTCACTTCTTTCCCTTTGGATATAGCATTATTCCTTTCCTTCCACACTCCCCAAACCACAGCATGAGGGGTTAAGCTTCGGATCTGTTTTCCTTGTTTTGGTAGCCCAGTAGGTTCCCATTGTTCAAATGCCATGTGAACGTAAGAAGGAAATCACAGATACACATTGAAGCTTTTTAGGAAAAGGTGTCAAATTCCAGAAGAAACTTCGCACTGCAGAAACAGATGAGTCCGCTTCTCTTTTGCATAAGTAACATCTGTTAGGTCTCCTTAACCCTTTCTTGACAAACTGATCCTCAGTAGGAAGGTTCCCCGGCATAGGTGTCCACAACACAAAGCTGAGCCTTCTAGGAATGTTCTTTCTCTTTTCCTTCTTTTGTTTGAAGTTCTTTTCGCATATGTTAATAAAAATTCTTGGATGCTTTGGAAGCCTGGGGAGAAAGGATCTTTCAGCCCGATGAATGGTATGCATGTGGTTCTCTTTCCATCCCGGTGATCTAACTTGCTGCAACTTTTGCCTCTCAAGAAGCTGAGTTTGGGTAGGCATGGGATGATTTTCGGAACTGTAATTGTTAATCCATGGGAACGATCATTGTTAAAATGCCACTAGTAGAGGATGGCCAAAAGAGCTTGTGGTGGTGTTGGACTCAACGCCACAAATTTTCTTGTTTCATCAAAGACTAAGTTCCTTGAGTGGGTTCTTCAGATGGAAATAGCAGATTTGAGGTTCATAATTATTAGTTTTCTCACTTTTGTGGGGGTATCTTAGCTTGGGTAAAAGGGGTGCTTGATCGCCATCACATGTCGTCTTTAAGCATACGTCTCCCTTAGTTTCTCTTGTTTGATTGTAGGAGCTGGTAGGTTATAGAGCCTTGGGGCTGGTATCAACCGAGTCTGGATGTGCCAATGTCTTGATGACATTGATGACCTAATCATCAATTTTCTTGTCTCACCTGTATTAGTCAAGTTGAAGCCCTCTTTTTCTGTACTCCTCCACCCCTCCATAGACATCAAGAACCAACGTCAGAAATGCAGTTGACTCGATCCATAATTCCAATAAAAATATCGGCCTCTGCTCCTAATTTCATTTCCCATGTTTGTTCGATTTTTGTGTAATTATTGTGACAGTATACCTGTATAAGTTCATATTTCTTTATTCGTTTTTGTTGCTTACGTTTCCTTATCAAAGACAGTTTATTACATTCCCAAATTTATTATTTTCCGTTGATATGATACATGCAGGTTGTTAAACACTCATTTACAAGATATGTTGAAGGATTATTTGATAGCTAGAGAAATTAACGAAGACTTGACTGACTTCCTGCTCTTCCATTTGCATAAAAGGGAGAACGATCAATATATCAACTGGCTAAGAAACGTTGAATCTGTGGTAGCTTAAACTTCAACAAGTGTGGTTCAGAAAAGGAAAAAAAAGAAACAGAAGAAGAGGTTGATCTCCGTGGGTATGTATTTTGTATTCACATCTCTCCATATTTTTTTCTCAAAATTTTCTTCTCTGTAACAATGAAACCGATTGAAGGTTGATTTTGAAGCCATGACAAAGTGATGTCGCTTATCAGCATTTGTCCACTTTACATGATTGAATAAAATTAAGTTGCTCTCCTTTTGTTTCTGGATACCAAGATAATCTGAGTATGGTTGCTCAAGAATACTTCATAAGATCTTTATCATAATCTAGTAAATCTTCTTCAGTATGTTTTCATTTCCCCATACATGTCCTTGCCCTTTCCGGGGCGCAGTCCAAATTAGAGAGAAAATATGTTGTTTCTTCCATTTTTATTCTAGAAGTAATGCCTTGTTTCATGTATGTGATCCACACTAAAAGAACACACAACTAGTTAATATCATCACCCCCTGTAAGCACCACAACCACCCCACCATACCTCGAACACAATCACGACACTCACTTTCATCCATGATTGTGGGTTACAGGTCCAGTGCCAAATTTAGAAACAATTAACTATAAAAAGATAATAAAGCTTGGATCAATTCAAGTTTAACATATAACATTGTTACATAAGCGGCTTAACGCCTTTCGCTTCTGATGCATAGAGGTTTTTAACCACGAATTATTGTCTTAGAATTCAAGTTGTTTTTTTGAATATTGAGGTAAACACAATAACTGTCAAGTTACTACGATGAGTTAAACACAATAACTGTCAAGTTACTACTGGCCTAAAGCCCGGTGAAACTAAATGGCCTCTCACAGAAACTGCTTTATTTATACCAAAATTCAATATTCCTGGATTTGCACTTTCACGATGATTGAACCTGAGACCTCCGCATTGCGGAGTAGATGCACTTACCAACTGTGCTACCAGTTGTTGGCGATTAAACGTAGTTAACTCAATAAAAAAAGGAGATAATAATAATAATGGAAAAAGTAGATTATATTAGCAAACTAATTTACCATACAAACATAGAAAATGATAAATGACCATGCTCGTGCACTCCCAGGTACACTCCATTGCTTAGGTTTTAATAAGGCTATTTTAAAACCTAACATACTCCATGTTCTATTAGGGGGAGTGTACGAGACAGTCTGTTATTTATAAAATGCAAAACTAGCTCTACTACAAGCGAAAGTAATTTACTTAATATAGCCATATTTGAAATAGCATTCATCGAGCTTGATGAAATTTTAAACCTTGAGATGGAAGCTCAATTGTAAAGGTGAGGAGGAAGGCGAGGGGTAAGCAGAACTTCGAGCGGAGTGGCTTTTAGATTAGTTAGTCCTGCACTATCCGTCATATCCATAGGTATATCTGTTGGTAATTTCAACTCAAATGCATGTATAGTTCGAACGAGCGATAAATGCACTATTTGAAGGGCAAGCGACATTGCTGGACACGATCTTCTTCCTGTGGCGAACGGAAGGAGTTCAAAATTCTTACCTTTAACATCCATATCCTTGTGGGTCGTAAGGAACCTCTCAGGCTGGAACTCTAACGGATCAGACCATACTCGTGGATCACGGTGTATCTTCCATGTATTCACAATTAAACGGGTTCCTGCTGGAATATGGTACCCAGCTACAACACAATCTTCGTCTGCTTCACGTAAACCTGTTATGGGACCTGAATATAGACGTAATGTTTCTTTTACTACCGCTTGCAGGTATAAAAGGTTTTTTATGTCTGATTCTTGTACTTGTCTTTCTCGTCCGACGTGGATGTCTAACTCGTCTTGAGCCTTCTTTAGAAAATGAGGATTGTTCACTAGTAAAGTGATAGCCCATACCAAAATAACCATGGGTGTGTCACTCCCACCAGCTATCATACCCTGTAATATCATGGATTCCATGACCAAAATTAATTAATTTTCTTTTTCTAAATTAAAGCTTAGATAAGAGAGGAATATAAGGCTATTTCCTTTTTGGGCCATAGTCTGTGACCGGCTATATTTTTGGCTCTCTATTTTTCGTAAATTCAAAATTGATCTTGTTTTTTTTTTTAATTCCGTTCGGTATTTGTTAGGGTTAATATTTTTTCCAAAAATACCCTTGCATGTGTCAAAATACAATCGAAATATATTTGATGCCATATTAGAATCTTGAACACTTTTGCAAGGTTTACATAATATCAGAGGCGGCCCAGGCCCAAAGCGGTTGCTTTGGACCCTCACCTATTTCAGGGCCTCTTCTATGGATTCTCACTACAAAAAGACGTGTTATTTGTGACGGACCATTTCCGACGGAAAATGGAGAGTGGTCGGTAATAGACCTAATTTTCCGACGGCTTTGTGAAATTCCGTCGGAAGTGGATATAGTTCCGACGAAGAGTGCGGCCTCCGTCGAAAATGGTCATTATTTGTGACCATTTATTAACGACCAACCGACGTAAATGTGGAAGCTGCTAATTGACAATTATATTTTTTTTCGGCGGCACCCATATCCTCGGAAAAACTATTTCCGTCGCCACCATTTCCGACCACTTTGTGACGGTCGCGCCTCGTCGTAAGAAGTCTTTTCCGACGGCCTTACCCTTATTTTCGACGGATCCTTTCCGTCATAAATGGTCTTCGTTTTTGTAGTGTCTTATAGGGTACTAGAGTTTAGATAAATAAACTCTAATGAAGACATTCATAAGATTTGCATTCTAGCTTAGTGGTTAGAACCTGGTTTATGAGGTGAAGGTCAAAGGTTTGATTCCTTTTTCAAACAATAGCTAGTTTGTATTTTTTTTTTTTTGATGAGATGCTAGTTTGTATTTTATCTTCATTATTATTTGCTTATACACAAAGGGGCTTTATTCTTGCTCTGCTTTGGCTTTGGGCTTCAAATATGCTTAGGTCGGCCCTACGTAATATATCGGGTCGGCCCATACTGAAATAAAAAGGGGTTAGACTCTTGATGATTCTAAAATTCACCGACTCAGAGTGTACTAGCCTCATCCTTTAATAGAAAATGGTTATCTGGGTCAAAATATTAGACATAATAAGCAAAAAAACCAGTAATTTTTTCTCTCTATAAATTCAAAATTTTAGAGAAAATATTGTTAAATAAGACTTACCACGCAAGTAGACTTGTTGATAGTATCAGCATCGAAATATTGAGACAACACTTTATTGTTATTGTCTAATACAGATAACATGACATCCATGAAGTCCTTGTGTTCCCTACCCTTGTTACTATCATCGTCGGCCAACGACTTCCTTTTGTGTCCTTCCAACCATTCATCCATTAAAACTCCTAAATCCCTTCTAGTAGTCTTCATCTCTTTCTCATATCCACCCAAATCCAACCATCTTAAAAAGGGTACTGCATCTCCAACAACAAACTGACCCACCAACCTAAAATAGTCTCTAAATTGCTTGTGGTATCTCCTAGCAGCTTCAGCCACTTTGTCTTCAATTTTCATATTACTAATAGTAGTAGAAGTAGTATACTTATCTACTTGGTAAAGCCCTGGTTTACCAGCAACCAACTTAACAATTATGTTTAGGGTTAAATCAGCATACCAGTGCTTCATTTCAACCAAAACTGGCTCAGCACCACCAACACTAGTCTTTTCCCAAATCTCGTAAAGTTTTTTAATGGATGAATTAATTTCAGAATCCCATACATGCTTGAATAAATCTAACCTACTGTTAGAAAGAAGTTCTTGGTTTACTATTTTACGCATTTCACGCCAGTATGGTCCGTACGGGGCAAACCCGAACAAAGAATGATTGTAACCTAAGTGTTCAAGGGCTATGAGACGAGGTCGAGAAGCGAAAACTCTATCATTGGTTGTGTAACACTCTTTTTCTACCTCCCAACTACTAACAATTAGGGCTTTATATGTACCCATTCTAATGATAAAGGCTGGTCCATACTTATCAGCCATGGCTGCCAATGTTACATGTGGAAGATCCTTTCCTCCTGCCATTAGAAGAGGAAGATGACCTACTATTGGCCAAGCACCAGCTGGTTCAGGTGGGTTTTTTGAACTAACAGCTGAACTCCTTTTTGATCTCCATGTGAATACTTTGAAGAAGAAGATGAATAATGCAGAAGCAAGTAAGAAACTAGAAATAAGAACCATAGTAGTAATTGGTGGTTTTGAGTAGTGTAGGGGAAATTCAAAATCCATCAAATTTAATTTAGGTTTTTTTTTTTTTTAAGGGTTGTTGGGTGGTGGGGGAAGAATGTGATATAAGGAAGGGGATGGCATTTAAGGTTGTGGAGGAGGATATATTTATAGGAGTCATGTGCATGGCAGCATGCATGAAGACAGTTGAAGTGTTCAAGGTAAGGAATAGAATTAAATATTGATGGTTATAGTCAGAATTATTGGACCCAATCCAATGTGTTCAATATTATTGCCAAAAGAAAAATCTAATTTGTTCAATATAATATGTTCAACTTTTCAAGGTCAGGAGGAATTAAATATTAATGGTTATAGTCAGAATTATTGGACTTAATCCAATGATGTGTAAGAAACTTTTCCTTCCAGTAATGTTAAATGACCCGGAAAATAGGGCCGTCCACAGGTGTAAAGTTCATGTGGCCGGCTCCTATTAGACGGATCATTTCTCTCTCAGCAGGGTTTGTCCAACAGAAGTCGGCCACATCAGCGTTCATCCTATAATCGACCATCTTTTTCGGACTGTCTAGTATTTATGTTTTTTTTTTCTCGTCAAAATCACAAGAAGAATAGGTCAAGTCAAAGGTTGGAAGATTTGACTTGCTATAAACTTGTAGTATTTTTTAAGTCTCATCTTCCACAAAAATCCCTATCTTAATTATCTCATTTCTGACCTCACTTCTTGTTTTAATATACTGGAGGTTGTTATTGGGGAAGGTGGAGACTGGAGCTAGGGACTGGAGGTGGGGGAGTAATGATCTAATTCCCATTCTGATTGGGTTACTTAAATTAATCTAGATTAATTGTTTAGTGAACCAATGGTTCATAGACGATAAAACTTTATACGTGAGCTAAAGACTTGTAGGAGATTCCTATATCAATTTCTAGTTAAAAAAAACTATCGCCTTCTTCGTTGCATTACCAAATACCAACTCCGACGGCCAACCAACACCATTGCCACCACCAAAACCAACCACCATATCTCTTATCTCTATCTCCCACAGTCGTGGCTGAAAATTCGGGGCCGGTGCCAAATTTTAGTTTGGGTCTCTAAATTTTCAGCAACGAAATATAATAAGATAAGCTCCTGCTATTTTTTCTAATCTACAAAAAAAAAAGAGTGGGTGGGCGATAGGTCCAAAATAAAAAAAATATACTGGGCTTAAGCTCCAAACCTAATACAAAATAGGTAAAAAGTCCATTTTCTGGAATATTTGATTTTTCTTCATGCACATACACAAATGTATTACTAAAGCATTAATTGTTTAGTAAATGTGTAAAGATGTGTAGGAATAAGTTTGTTTTATTCGGTACACATACTAAGTTTTGTGGAGTTAAACAGCAAAATGAATACGATTATTTACATTTTGTTTAATACAATGAGACAATGATGTAATGCAAAAATAATTTGTTTGGTGAATATCAAAATTTGTATCAAAATACAAACTTTAGTCTAAGACATATGTTTGGGATTTTTCACCAAAAGTTTCAAAAAATAAATTAGTAATTTAGGTAATGAGAGATTTAGGAATGGAGACTTTGACGAAAGTAGGAAGTTCCTCCAAACATTGAAAGTGGAGTTATTATGGTTGGCCCCAGACGCACCAGTGGAAAGCGGAGGGAGAAACTAATTCCCTACAATTAGGCCTACATTTACAGGATTGTAATCCTAATAGTTATGAAGGAGTCATTCAAAAAGAAAAATTGGGAAATGCAATGAATAAAGAAATTAATGCAATTGAAAAGAATGATAGTTGGGAGTTGACAAATTTACCAAAGAGATACAAATCTATTGATGTGAAGTGGTGTATAAGACAAAGAAGAATGCAAGTCGAGAAGTCCACAGATACAAAACAGGACTTGTAGCTAAAAATTACAAGCAAATGATCGACATTGATTATGGTGAAGTATTTGCGCTCGTTGCTCGTATGAAAACAATTAGATTGTTTATCTCTATAGTGGCTCAATATTTATGGAAGATTTATCAACTTGCTGTCAAGTCGGCATTCTTGAATGATAGATATCCTTGAGGAAGAGATATATGTTGAATTACCTTTGAGGCATGTTATAAAGGGTAAAGAAGATAAAGTCTATAAGTTGAAGAAGGTTCTTTATGGGTCAAAGCAAGCTCCACGTGCATGGAATGCACGAATTTATAAATATTTTCAGGAAAATGGGTTTGAAAAGTGTCCTCACAAGCACACTTTGTATATGAAAGTGAAAGAAGATAGAAGTATGTTATTTGTTTGTCTATATGTTGATGATTTATATTCACCAGTAATGATTCAAGACTATTTGAAGAGTGCAAGAAGAGCATGATTAAGGAATTTGATATGACGGATATTGAGTTGATGGGTCATTTCTTTGGTATTTAAGTGAAGCAAATGGAAAATAGTATATTTATGTCTCAAATAGGATGTGCTAAGGAAGTTCTTAAAAGATTTAAAATGGAGTCATGTAACTGCTAAACACCCCTCTTGAAAGTGGAGTGGAATTGAAAAAATGCATAAGAAGAAGAGATGTTGATCCTACATATTTCAAAAGTTTGATTGGAAGTCTATGTTATCTCACATGTACAAGACCACACATTCTTTATGGAGTTAGGCTAGTGAGTAGGTACATGGAAGCACCAGATGGATCTTGCAAAGAGGCTCATTCGATATATTAAAGGTCGCTCAATGATGGTTTATTTTTCTCTTGTTTACAAGATTTTAAGCCTATTGATTATTCCGATAGTGATTGGGGTAGAGACTTAGATGAATGAAAGAGTACATCATAGTTTGTATTTTTCATGGATTATACGGCATTTACTTGGTCTTCCAAGAAACAACCCATTGTGACTTATAGATTTGATAGACTTAGAGAAAAGGTAAGAAAAAGGAACAAGATAGAGGAGTGGATGTTAAGGGTTTGGTTTTAGACAAGATAAATTAATTGGTGCTTGCATTTATACTAATCAATTGGAATCAGAAGAAGAGAGATGCTAATCTAGCCGACTGGTTAGGGTTTTTATCTCTTGGATTATTTCCCTAATGGCCCCCAACTTTGTGACCAGCTTCCCGCCTGGACCCCTACTTTACGAGAAATACCCATATGGCCCCCTTCCGTTATAACACCGTTACTCTCTCTCTCTCTTCCATTTCTTTTCTCTCTCCTCCAACATGTTTTCTCTCTCTGCCACCTCGTTAAAACCAGCCAACTCATCATCTTCTCCGGGAAGGTCGCCGGCCGACCAATTTTCCAGCCGGCGACCTTCAAACCTAACAAATTTTTTTTTTCATCTCTCCTCTCTCTCTCTCTCTCAAAAAAAAAAAATCTTTTTTTTCACCTCCCTCTCTCTAAACTCCGGCGAAGGGTATGGTCTGTTCCGGCAGACCTTGATCTGCTCGAGAAGATCTGGAAGGTCTGCCGAGCAGATCTCAAAGGTCTGCTCGAGCAGATCAAGGTCTGCTCGGGCAGACCTTCAAGGTCCTCCGGCGAAGGGTAACCCCCTTCGCCGGAGTTTAGAGAGAGAGAGGGAGGTGAAATTTTTTTTACTTTTTTTAGGTTTGAAGGTCGCCGGCTGGAAAATTGGTCGGCCGGCGACCTTCCCGGAGAAGATGATGAGTTGGTTGGTTTTAACGAGGTGGCAGAGAGAGAAAACATGTTGGAGGAGAGAGAAAAGAAATGGAAGAGAGAGAGTAACGGTGTTATAACGGAAGGGGGCCATATGGGTATTTCTCGTAAAGTAGGGGGCCAAATTTTAGTTTGGGTCTCTAAATTTTCAGCAACGAAATATAATAAGATAAGCTCCTGCTATTTTTTCTAATCTACAAAAAAAAAGAGTCGGTGGGCGATAGGTTCAAAATAAAAAAATATACTGTGCTTAAGCTCCAAACCTAATATAAAATAGGTAAAAAGTCCATTTTTTGTAATATTTGATTTTTCTTCATGCACATACACAAATGTATTACTAAAGCGTTAATTGTTTAGTAAATGTGTAAATATGTGTAGGAATAAGTTTGTTTTATTCGGTACACATACTAAGTTTTGTGGAGTTAAACAGCAAAATGAATACGATTATTTACATTTTGTTTAATACAATGAGACAATGATGTAATGCAAAAATAATTTGTTTGGTGAATATCAAAATTTGTATCAAAATACAGACTTTAGTCTAAGACATGTGTTTGGGATTTTTCACCAAAAGTTTCAAAAAATAAATTAGTAATTTAGGTAATGAGAGATTTAGGAATGGAGACTTTGACGAAAGTAGGAAGTTCCTCCGAACATTGAAGTAGAGAGAAATAGAAAGTGTTGTTATTATGGTTGGCCCCAGACGCACCAATGGAAAGCGGAGGGAGAAACTAATTCCCCACAATTAGGCCTACATTTACAGGATTGTAATCCTAATAGTTATGAAGGAGTCATCCAAAAAGAAAAATTGGGAAATGCAATGAATAAAGAAATTAATGCAATTGAAAAGAATGATAGTTGAGAGTTGACAAATTTACCAAAGGGATACAAATCTATTGATGTGAAGTGGGTGTATAAGACAAAGAAGACTACAAGTCGAGAAGTCCACAGATACAAAACAAGACTTGTAGCTAAAAATTACAAGCAAATGATCGACATTGATTATGGTGAAGTATTTGCGCTCGTTGCTCGTATGAAAACAATTAGATTGTTTATCTCTATAGTGGCTCAATATTCATGGAAGATTTATCAACTTGCTGTCAAGTCGGCATTCTTGAATGGTATCCTTGAGGAAGAGATATATGTTGAATAACCTTTGAGGCATGTTATAAAGGGTAAAGAAGATAAAGTCTATAAGTTGAAGAAGGTTCTTTATGGGTCAAAGCAAGCTCCACGTGCATGGAATGCACGAATTTATAAATATTTTCAGGAGAATGGGTTTGAAAAGTGTCCTCACAAGCACACTTTGTATATGAAAGTGAAAGAAGATGGAAGTATGTTATTCGTTTGTCTATATGTTGATGATTTATATTCACCGGTAATGATTTAAGACTATTTGAAGAGTGCAAGAAGAGCATGATTAAGGAATTTGCTATGGCGGATATTGAGTTGATGGTCATTTCTTTGGTATTTAAGTGAAGCAAATGGAAAATAGTATATTTATGTCTCAAACAGGATGTGCTAAGGAAGTTCTTAAAAGATTTAAAATGGAGTCATGTAATCTGCTAAACACCCCTCTTGAAAGTGGAGTGGAATTGAAAAAATGCATAAGAAGAAGAGATGTTGATCCTACATATTTCAAAAGTTTGATTGGAAGTCTATGTTATCTTACATGTACAAGACCACACATTCTTTATGGAGTTAGGCTAATGAGTAGGTACATGGAGGCACCAGATGAATCTTGCAAAGAGGCTCATTCGATATATTAAAGGTCGCTCAATGATAGTTTATTTTTCTCTTGTTTACAAGATTTTTTAAGCTTATTGATTATTCCGATAGTGATTGGGGCAGAGACGATGAATGAAAGAGTACATCATAGTTTGTATTTTCATGGATTACACGGCATTTACTTATTAGTCTTCCAAGAAACAATCCATTGTGACTTGTAGACTTAAAGAAAAGGTAAGAAAAAGGAATAAGATAGAGGAGTGGATGATAAGGGTTTGGTTTTAGACAAGATAAATTAATTGGTGCTTGCATTTATACTAATCAATTAGAATCAGAAGAAGAGGGATGCTAATCTAGCCGACTGGTTAGGGTTTTTATCTTTTTATCTAATATATTTTTATCACCATTGATGAAGATTACTAAGAAGATGAAAATCTAGGTGACTGGTTAGGGCTTTTTTTTATCTTCTCTGTTTAGTGTTGGGTGAAAATGGTTCTATTGATATCAATAAAGGTTATATAACTCTTTTATCACCCTTGAAGATTGTTAAGAAGATGAATGTGAAGACATTAATTTGACAGCTTTTCAGAATTCGTATCAAATAGCAATTTAGGTTTGGGAAAATGTAAATTGTTCTTCGTTACTTGTTCGTTTGTCATTGAAACCCAAATCGATTTGGGAAAGATATTCTAAAGACACCGTACCAAAGTCCAATTACTAAATGAAGGCGCCTACAATCTATCAAACACTTAACATTTGAATTTCTAACGTGAAAAAGATTGTTTCTTTTCCATAAAAAAATGACGATTTTCACACCGTATATTTTCCCACGTATCGAACGGAGCCTAAGTAATAGAATTTTAGAATATGAAGCAAGAACCAGACAGAAAGAAACCAGTTTTGCTCAGCTAAGAGAGAGATCTAGACCTCTTAAGAGCATCTCCAATGCAACACTCAAACTCTAAATTTTTTCCCTCTCAGCAAAGTAGTGACTCTCAAATGTCAGTGTACAAGAAACATTGTCTAGCAACTGTAGGTTAGTGTGACAATCATCTCGAGTAATGCTCCTCAAAGTTGGCCTTAGATTCTCAATCACCGGGGATAATGCCGAATGATCTTTATTTGATTACTTATGCACAAGCGTTTATTAGATAGTTTAGCACTGAGCATAACTTTCTAAGATATGTGTGCACAGATATAACTATCAAGTATACAAAAATGATAGTTTGGACCGGCTCTCGACTTTTTGCAATATATGAGGAAGTAGTATATATTTGGGAAATTATAGATTCAGTGTCTTGCAATGATGTCAGGACATCTCGGCTGGTCTTCAAGGATAACCACCGAGGAACCATTACCCACCGACCATTGGGGAAGAGAAGTGTGGAAGTTAGAGCAGAAGTGAATTTTGTGAATGCTGAAGAGGCGAAGGAACTCGTAGCTCAAGAGGGATATGCAGTTTTGGATGTTCGAGATAAATCTCAATATGAACGAGCACATATAAAATCATGTCAGCATGTGCCTCTCTTTATCGAAAACCAAGACAATGACCTTGGTAGGTAATCTTTATCATGTGTACTCACTTTATGAGTAATTTTGTGGTGGTTCATCTATATTTCAAAAAATGTGTTTTTTGTACGGGAGATGCTAGGTTCACAAAAAAACTTGACAAAATTTTTACCAAAATGACTTGGTAAGATTCTTTTCAAACTTTGACTGAATCTGAACAATTCTCTTTATGAGCGAATTATGTTTTAACAGTCACGATTCAGTCAACCTTTGAAAAGAGACTTGCCACCTCATTTCGGCAAAAAATTTGTCAATGTTTTTTGTGAACTTAGCATTTTCCTTTTTTGATTGGTTTCTGTTTAGACTCAAACCAACAAACCAACTCATTGGGTAAATCTAGGTGTACACCGACGAGGCTGGTGGTCACAAATAACTTCCGCAGCTGACAATTTCAACAAATCTACTCTCTAGTGACACTCACTCTGGTGTAATTTATGACTCAATGTTCCCTCAGTGTGGTTGCGACTACTTTGGCCTCTTTCTTTTCTAGCAAACCATGCTGAAAGGCGGTTTACTGTTTCTAATTTGCTATGAAATATTGCAGGTACAATCGTGATAAGGACTGTACACAACAACTTCTCAGGATTATTCTTCGGAATACCATTCACCAAGCGAAATCTGGATTTTGTCACATCTGTTAAGAACAAGTTCTCTGCGAACAGTAAATTATTACTAGTCTGTCAAGAAGGAATGAGGTATGTTTCGACTTTTATTATCTGTCTTCTTCATAACGTGATGCTGACCAAATATGAGTGTTTGGTAGCGTTTTTTGTAGTAATTTTCACCCAAGGAGAAGCTAGTCATTTATGAATCCAGACCATCAATTTATTGTTGTCATATAACAAGATCGATTCTTTTATCTAACAAAAAATAATAGTGGTTTTAAGAAGATTGAATTCTTATTGCTAGCTTTAATCTTGGAGCATACTTTACGGATGTCATTATTTTGCCTTAATTTTCCTTTTCTGTAACATACGTCTCTTTTCGAATTCAAGGTCTGCTGCAGCTGCTAGTGAACTAGAGAAAGCAGGGTTTGAGAACATATCTTGTGTAACATCAGGACTTCAATCAGTAAAGCCAGGCAAAGTCTAAACCCCAAAGACATCTTTGTTGAACTTGTTCTTCTTATTTCAGAGATTTTAGATTGATATTAAGGACAAGCAACTAATAAATGACAAGAACATTAAGTTTTGCAGGAACATTTGATTCAGTCGGTACAACTGAGCTCCAAAATGCAGGCAAGGCTGGTCTAGTAACTGTCCAAGGCAAGATTTCAGCTGTTCTTGGCACAGTTCTTGTCTGTAAGTCCCATTTTCTCATTTTCGACCATAATCCTATGCGCATCAAGGCATTGGCCAAATTAATTAGCCCATCACGACCACCATCATCAACTCCAATGCCATTAGCCCATTACGATCATCACCAATATCATAAATTTCATTTAATTAAAAGTAATTACTTCAATTGAAGAAAGAGTATAGATTATATTACCAAATTAATTATTTACCGTACAAACATTTCACAATTATCTATAAAAAGCAAAATTAGTTCTATTACAAGCAAAAGTAATACAGACATGCCTTATTTGAAATACCCTTCATTGAGCTTGATGAAATGTTTAAACCTTGAGATGGAAGCTCAATTGTAAAGGTTAGGAGGAAGGCGAGGCATAAGCAGAACTTCAAGCGGAGTGGCTTTTAGATTAGTTAGTCCTGCACTTTCCGTCATATCCAAAGGTATATCTGTTGGTAATTTCAACTCAAACGCATGAATAGTTCGAACGAGCGATAAATGCACTACTTGAAGGGCAAGCGACATTGCCGGACACGCTCTTCTTCCTGTGGAGAACGGAAGGAGTTCAAAATTCTTACCTTTAACATCCATATCCTTGTGGGTCGTAAGGAACCTCTCAAGCTGGAACTCTAACGGATCAGACCATACTCGTGGATCACGGTGTATCTTCCATGTATTCACAATTAAACGGGTTCCTGCTGGGATATGGTACCCAGCTACAACACAATCTTCGTCTGCTTCACGTAAACCTGTTAAGGGACCTGAATATAGACGTAACGTTTCTTTTACTATCGCTTGCAAGTATAAGAGGTTTTCTATGTCTGATTCTTGTACTTGTCTTTCTCTTCCGACGTGGATGTCTAACTCATCTTGAGCCTTCTTCAGAAAATGAGGATTGTTCACCAGTAATGTTATGGCCCATACCAAAATAACCATGGGTGCGTCGCTCCCACCAGCAATCAGACCCTTTCACATCACAAAAAAGGAGATAAATTTGGACCAAAATCAAAATGTTTTTTAATAAAAAATAAATGTTTGTTATTTTTTTCCCTTATATGGGTTATTATTATGACTCAAATAGCTAAAACCCCATCGGTTAAATAATTTGATGGTATATGTATTATACCTCATAATATATAATATTCTTCTTCTTTTTTCCAAAAAATTCAAAATTGTAGAGAAAATAATTGTGAAATAAGACTTACCAGGCAAGTAGATTTGTTGATAGTATCAGCATCAAAATATTGAGACAACACTTTATTCTTATTGTCTAATACAGATAACATGACATCCATGAAGTCCTTGTGTTCCCTACCCTTGTTACTATCATCGTCGTCCACGTGTCACGGCCTTTTCGTCACGTTAGGTCGACCCGGCATATTATGCTCAAAGACACGGGTCGATAGTGCGGAATATCAAATCCTAACGTACCGTGCGGCGCTATGTATTCCCTCCTAACACATAGCCAGCCTTCCCGAACATATTCGGAGCATCTCGACTATCAAGTCATCTTGGTTCCCAACCAATAATGCGGCATGACACCAACGTGTCCCAACGTACGAGCATAGCTCGAGCCGTCCCGTATAACGCTTCCTTGAGTCATAGACTCTCGCCCACTATAAAGGATACCAACATACGTGCGGAGCACACCAAGCCGCATATGCGGATCTTGCCATCTAGTCTCAAGCATCCGTCACCTATCATCTCGGCTACCATCCGGACATTGGGCATAGGAGCATCCATCTCTAATAAGCTACCTCATGCCCAACATAGCACATCAAGGCTTGGCCCCTTGAATAGCTCAATCCTCCTTATGGAATATGCTAGCACGACGCACGCCTCGCCATGGCATGAGAACATGCAACACCTTTTCCAAAGGAACCCGCAGTAACCTATCTCCAGGTACTGTCCCGAGCCATTTCCTATGACAAGGGAACCCGTGCAATATGCTTCTCTCGCATACGCTAGGCCGGCCTCATGGGTTGCGCCACGAGGATGCTCACTTTCGTGCATACCATGCTAAGGATGGGCGAGCTCCCATCCACGAGGTATTGACATATGCTGGATGCATATGAGGAAGGGAGACCACCCCCTCCTAAGGTGCAAACTTCTTGTTTTGCCTATTTCCACAAGGAAACATCAATCCTTTTAACCAGGCATACTCTCGTCCAAATGACCCTTCGTATCCTTGACAAAGTCTTGAATGCCACGGATGTCCCCGTGCATGGCCTAAGGAAGCTTGCTTGGCACTCTTGCCCTATCTCGACCTCGTATTCGGCCCTACGGCCTATATGCTCGTATGTGCTCCTAGCACTCGTCACGTCATATGCATGCTCAACAATATGAACGTGACATACTCCCCCACTTGTAATGTCGACGTCCTCGTCGACTAAGTTTGGAGTACTTCAATCTTCTGCCTCAACTCCGATGCTACCACTGCACCTTCATGTCTTCGGCATACCGCACCTCCGTGCGAGCTCAACTACGCAGTCTCGTCGCGCAGGTTCCCCCTCCGGGTTAACTCAATCTTCGTTGCAGCCTCCGCCGCTCCTCGAACTCAGGTACCTCACCTCCTCGGCTTCACCTCGAGTTGGCATCTCGATTGTCACCTTCCATCTCTGCTTTTGTGACCAATCTTGCCATGCGTATCGCAGTAAACTGTGACACAACTCGTCACCCTGGTACCTCAGCAACCGTTGCCTTCACCCGAGTTAGCATCTCGACGCCACTGCGTCTTGCCATGTGCCTGCAATGTTGCCATCGCAAAGCAACTCGTCTTCAATGTCACTCACCTCTGGATCAGACCCAACGTACCCATGTACTCCACGTTCTGACTCCTTGGTTTGCTTGTTCATTGAGACCCTCACTACGCCCTCCGGCTTCTCACATCAAGTGCACTCTAGTACCTACGTATCCACTACTTGTACCCTTGAGTGTGTGTCACTTGAACTCTTCGCAATGTCGCCCCTCTCTCGACGACCCTTGCCTCGATTGTGCCTCTGCACCTGCACCTCTGTGCAACTCAAACAAGCCTCTGCTTGTGCGCCTCCGCGCTTGCGCCTCGTGCGCTCGGCATCCTCCATGCCATCCCTTCCTCGGGAAATTGTTGTGTTGCCTTCGATGTCCACTAAACGAGCAAGGTAGCTTCTCTCCGCGAGAACTACATGGTACCAAACCATCCACCACTGGCATACTCTTGGGAACGTCCTCTTGACTACATCCAGACACACACTTGTCATTTAATCATTGGCGATGCTCCTTAACCCGAGCATCTTGGTAGGCTCGTGTCCCTCTTGAACACATCCGAACGTACCACCGCATAAGTTCCAACACATCTCATGCAGCACCATACGGCTTACAACTCAACTGCAAACTCGACGTTGTCATATGTCTCTGACGATCTGAACTTGGTTCCAACTATCCTCAGACTTGGACGATGCTTAATGTCACCACGACACACCATCCTGAAATCCCAAACGTGAGCTGACCTCTTCTCAGTCACCACGTACTCATTGCACACTGTAGGCTTGAACTCGGTTCCAACTTACCTCCAATGCATAACTCAAACATGGGCCGATCCACTTCAGATACAACGACCCTCATATTACTTGACGGCTTGAACTCGGTTCCAACTACCATCAGCACTCTACTTGGTCTCGTGAATCCGTCATCTAGACTTCACACCAATATGTCCATAAGCTTCAATGTTGGTTTCGGCTTATAGCACTCATGCGACATACCACACGCAAACGTGTTAGCATATCCATGTCTCATCTCAAGTGAGTCCATTCTCTTTGGAACTCAAATGCGCTTACACTACGCCGTGCCGAACTCTATCGTGCACCATACCACATAAGCACAACTTGATCTAGCACCAACTTGCCCAATGATGTACTCTGTCCATCTATCTTACTCTTGACCCCTGTCTTCTGTAAGTAGCTTGAACTCACAAC
>BEHA01000035.1:1184996-1209990 GCA_002897215.1 Eschscholzia californica subsp. californica
AATGGCTATGTAGAACCAACTCAAGAAGAAGAGGTTATTATGAATGATGTACAAAAGTGTGTTCTTAAAGACTCAAGAAAAATGGATAAAAAAGTTTTATTTCTTATCTATCAAGGAATTGATGGCCCTACATTTGAAAAAGTGTCTGAAGCAAAATCATCGCAAGAGGCTTGGAATATTCTCAAGAATTCATTTAGAGGAGTTGATAAAGTGGTAAAGGTTCGTCTCCAAATTTTGCGTGGTGAATTTGAAAAGTTGAGCATGAATGAAGGGGAACTTATCTCCGATTACATTTCAAGAGTATTGTCGAATGTTAACAAAATGAAAAGGTGTGGCGAAAAATGTGATGACGTTAGGGTGATGGAGAAGATTCTACGCTCTTTGACACCTAAGTTTGATAATGTGGTTATTGTTATTGAAGAGTCAAAAGATTTGGAATCTATGACGGTGGATGAGTTGACAGGGACATTGCAAATTCACGAACAAAGGGTTAATAGAAATAGTGCAAGCACTTCAAATTATTCGGTGGATCAAGTACTTCAAGCAAAACTAACTCTAGAAGAAAAACAATATGCACCCCAAAGAGAAAGAGACTATAAGAGCTATGGTAGAGATTATGATAATAGTAGAAGTGAATTTGGAAGTCAAAGAGGAAGAAATTTCTTTAATAGAGGAAGAACAAATGAACCAAGAGAAAGAGAAAACTTTACTAGACCTTATAATAGGCAAGGTAGAGATAAAAGGAATATTGAATGCTATAATTGTCACAAACTTGGACATTATAGTAATGAATGTTGGTATAACAAAAAAAATGAGGTACGTGAAGATGCAAATCTTGTTGAAAATGATGTAGAAATAAATGTAGATCCTACATTGCTTTTTTCTTGTGATGGACTTGATGAATCACAAACAAATACTTGGTATTTCGACACCGGTGCAAGTAATCTTATTTGTGGGAAAAGAGAATTGTTTGTTGAAGTGAATGTAAGTGTGAAAGGGTGTGTAAAGTTTGGTGACTCGTCAAAGATTCCGGTGCTAGGGAAAGGTAATATCCTCATTCAACTCAAAAATGGAAAACATAACTATATTTCCGATGTTTATTATGTTCCCGCAATGAAAAATAACATATTAAGTTTGGGGCAACTTTTGGAAAAAGGCTATGATATAAGATTGAAGGATCTTCATCTCACATTAAGAGATAAAAGTGGAACTCTAATTGCTAAGGTGAAAATGGCAAAGAATAGATTATTTCCTTTAAACATTCAACATGGTGATGCAAAATGCTTAAACTCTATTGTGAAAGATAAATCTTGGTTGTGGCATTTGAGACTTGGACATTTAAATTTTGATGGAATGAAAGCTTTGGCAAGCAAAAACATGGTAAGGGGTTTACCATATATTGATCGCCCAAATAAAGTGTGTGAAGGATGTATCTTTGGGAAGCATCATAGAACAACTTTCTCTAAAGAAGGAAGGTGGAGAGCTTACAATCCTCTAGAGCTTGTGCATACCGATGTTTGTGGTCCATTGAAGCCAATGACAAATGGAGGTAACAATTACTTTCTCACTTTTATTGATGATTATAGTAGAAAAACATGGGTATACTTCTTGAAAAATAAATCCGAAGTATTTGAAGTGTTCAAAGAATTCAAGAATATGGTTGAGAAACAAAGTGGGTATTTTATCAAGAAACTAAGATCGGATAGAGGTGGGGAATTTACTTCAAGAGACTTTGATATGTTTTGTAAAGAACATGGAATTATTCACGAACTTACCCCACCATACACACCACAACTAAATGGAGTAGCCGAAAGGAAAAACCGCACCATATTAAACATGGCAAGAAGCATGTTAAAAGAAAAAAGTTTGCCTAGAGAATTTTGGGGTGAAGCCGTTGCATGTGCCGTATACTTGTTAAATAGATGTCCCACTAAAAGTGTTTATATGAAAACACCGCAAGAGGCATGGGGGTATTACAAGCCTAGTGTATCTCATTTAAAGATATTTGGATGTATTGCTTATGCAAAGATACCGGAAGCAAGAAGAACAAAACTTGATGACAAAGGTGAAAAGTGCATATTTCTTGGTTATAGTGAGCAAACAAAGTGTTACAAAGTTCTCCTTAGTAGAGATGTTGTATTTGAAGAAGAAATGACATGGGAATGGAAAGGAAAAAAACTATTCAAGTTGAACTTGAGCTTGAAGGTGAAAATGAAGAAGAAGCACCAAACGAAATTCAAAGAGAACCACAAACACCAATGTGTAGAGCATCATCATCACCATCATCTTCATCTCCATCATCCTCATCATCGGAAGGAAGTTCTAGTGAAAGACCAATGAAAACAAGAAGCTTGAGAGAGATTTATGAAGTTATTGATAATGAAGAAGTGAACTTATGTTGCTTTCTCATGGATTATGATCCTACTAGTCATGAAGGAGTCATTCAAGAAGAAAAAATAAAAAAAAAAACAATGGATGAAGAAATTAACAATTGAAAAGAATGATGCATATGAGTTGACAAAGAGGTACAAGTCTATTGGGGTAACTTGTGCATACACACCAAAGAAGAATGCAAGTGGTGAAGTCCAAAAGTAAAAAAGCAAGGTTTGTAAATAAAAGTTACAAGCAAAGAGTCGACATCGATTTTAGTAAGGTATTTATTCCTTTTGTTCATATGAAAATATGGGTCTATATAGCGGGTAAATATTCATGGAAAAGTTATCAATTTGATGTCAATTGACAATCTTAAATAGTGTTCCCGAAGAAGAAAAGTTTGATGAACAACTCTTGAAGCATGATGTCTTTGAAAGATTGAAGTGGATGTTAGGTATGAGAAGCTATGGAAATTTGGTTTAAGGGGGGATGTTGAAAGATGGCTTTTAAACCAAATTTGGGTTTGGGCCCAATATAAAAGTGTGGGTTTGAGTAAATGGTTTACCAAACTAGAAGGGGTAAAAAAGTAAAAGCCTCATGAAATTAATTAAAAGGGTGTAGAGAGTTTTTTTAGACTAGTTCAAGAACAATCTAGAGAGAGAAAGAAAAAGAAGAATAGTATAGAAGAAACTTGAAGAAGAAGAAGAAATAGATCTAGTATGAATATTGTGTTTAAGGTAAGAACTAACTTCAAATCTAGTTAAATATTGTGACAAAACTTTGTGTGTTATGTTTATAAGATTGTGTAGATCTAAAGAAACTTTATTATATGAAAGTATGATGATGTGAATCTTTTGAGTTTATTTGAGTTTACTGAAGTATCTATACCTCTAATCTCCAACACAATCGAAGAAAGAGTATAGATTATATTACCAAATTAATTATTTACCGTACAAACATTTAACAATTATCTATAAAAAGCAAAATTAGTTCTATTACAAGCAAAAGTAATACAGACATGCCTTATTTGAAATACCCTTCATCGAGCTTGATGAAATGTTTAAACCTTGAGATGGAAGCTCAATTGTAAAGGTTAGGAGGAAGGCGAGGCATAAGCAGAACTTCAAGCGGAGTGGCTTTTAGATTAGTTAGTCCTGCACTTTCCGTCATATCCAAAGGTATATCTGTTGGTAATTTCAACTCAAATGCGTGTATAGTTCGAACGAGCGATAAATGCACTATTTGAAGGGCAAGCGACATTGCAGGACACGCTCTTCTTCCTGTGGCGAACGGAAGGAGTTCAAAATTCTTACCTTTAACATCCATATCCTTGTGGGTCGTAAGGAATCTCTCCGGCTGGAACTCTAACGGATCAGACCATACTCGTGGATCACGGTATATTTTCCATGTATTCACAATTAGACGGGTTCCTGCTGGGATATGGTATCCAGCTACAACACAATCTTCGTCTGCTTCACGTAAACCTGTTAAGGGACCTGAATATAGACGTAACGTTTCTTTTACTATCGCTTGCAAGTATAAGAGGTTTTTTATGTCTGATTCTTGTACTTGTCTTTCTCTTCCGACGTGGATGTCTAACTCATCTTGAGCCTTCTTCAGAAAATGAGGATTGTTCACCAGTAAAGTTATAGCTCACACCAAAATAACCATGGGTGCGTCGCTCCCACCAGCAATCAGACCCTTTAACATCACAAAAAAGGAGATAAATTTGGATCAAAATCAAAATGTTTTTTAATAAAAAATAAATGTTTGTTATTTTTCCCTTATATGGGTTATTATTATGACTCAATAGCTAAAACCCCATCGGTTAAATAATTTGATGGTATATGTACTATAATATATAATGTTCTTCTTCTTTTTTCCAAAAATTCAAAATTGTATAGAAAATAATTGTGAAATAAGACTTACCAGGCAAATAGATTTGTTGATAATATCAGCATCAAAATATTGAGACAACACTTTATTCTTATTGTCTAATACTGATAACATGACATCCATGGAGTCCTTGCGTTCCCTACTCTTGTCATTGTCATCGTCCGCGGATGTAGTCTTCCTTTTGTGTCCTTCCAACCATTCATCCATTAAAACTCCTAAGTCTCTTCTAGTTATCTTCATCTCTTTCTCATATCCACCCAAATCCAACCATCTTAAAATGGGTACTGCATCTCCAACAACAAACTGACCCACCAACCTAAAATAGTCTCTAAATTGCTTGTGGTATCTCCTAGCAGCCTCAGCCACTTTGTCTTCAATTCTCATATTACTACTAGAAGTAGTATAGTACTTATCTACATGATAATGTCCTGGTTTACCAGCAATCAACTTAACAATTATGTTTAGGGTTAAATCAGCAAACCAGTGCTTCAATTCCACCAAAACTGGCTCAGCACCACCAATACTAGTCTTTCCCCAAACCTCATAAAGTTTTTTAATGGATGAATTAATCTCAGAATCCCATACATGCTTGAACAAATCTAACCTACTGTTAGAAAGAAGTTCTTGGTTTACTATTTTACTCATTTCACGCCAGTATGGTCCGTACGGGCGAACCCAAACAAAGAATGGTTGTAACCTAAGTGTTCTAGAGCTATCATATATACGAGGTCGAGGAGCGAAAACTCTATCATTGGTTGTGTAACACTCTTTTTCTATCTCCCAACTACTAACAATTAAGGCTCTATATGTACCCATTCTAATGATAAAGGCTGGTCCATACTTATCAGCCATGGCTGCCAATGTTACATGTGGAAGTTCCTTTCCTCCTGCCATTAGAAGAGGAAGATGACCTACTATTGGCCAAGCACCAGCTGGTTCAGGTGGGTTTTTTGAACTAACAGTTGAACTTCTTTTTGATCTCCATGAGAATACTTTGAAGAAGAAGAAGATGAGTAATGCAGAAGCAAATTGTTTAATGAACCAATGGTTCATACACGATAAACCTTTTTACTTGAGCTAAAGACTCTTAGGAGATTTCTATATCAACTAGTTAAAGTTACAGAAAAAGGTATTCGCCTTCTTAATTAGTTGCATTACCGATGCCCAATGGCCAATAATCACCATCACAACCACCAGCACTAACCACCATCTCTGTTATCTCTATCTACGAGTCGTCGATAAAGAGTTTCTGCCTCCTCCCTAAGAAGATCTCTTCCAAAGAAGAAATCCCTCTGTCTCATATAAATGTTGGTTTCCTAACTCAAATCAAGTTATACTTTTTCTGATTTGCTCGTTAAAATCCAATATATGTTCGTAGTCGAAAGAGTATAATCTAACTATATATCGAGTTGTCGCTCCATTTGCTTCGTTAAATAAAAACCAAGTCTTTGGTTTTACTTGGACCAAAATAACCGTTTTCTCTAATTATAAAAATCAACAACGTTACTGCCTAATAATATAATGCCCATTCGGGCATAAACGAAATAGGCTATAATAGGTTAACCCGAGGCAATAATAAATTATCTTTTGAATAAGGTTGTTACACCCGTAACAATACTAAACTATGAAACATAAGAATCACCTGCTCAAAAGACATACAAGATCTCATGAATACTCGGTTTAAGTTTTTCTTGTAATGAAAGCAGTGTTATTCTTGAAAAACAAAAACTACGTGACGATACCTATAGAAGGTATCAATCTGATTGATTGCATTACAAGTCGACACAAGCTCTCAATACCTATAGAAGGTATCAATCTAATCAAATAGTGTCCTCTGTTACCCGTCAATAGACAATTACCCGCCATGTGTTATGCATAATTAGTGTCTTTCCAACCCTTAGATTACAACATCGGTATTCATCTTGCCGGTGAAGAACTTGTCAAAGTTGCTCTCAGTTATCTGTCGGTAGTACAGTTACTAACCCCACATGTTGCGCATCAGTAGTATCTCTCCAACCCTTGGAGTACAACGTCGGTGCCCATCTTACCAACACAAAACTTATCATTAATAACTGGAACAAGTAATGAACTCAAAACCCAACTCCAAAATCTTCTTTTTCTGCTCGGGAGGTTCTAGAGATAGAGAGAAAGACAGGGTTACAAGAGGGAGAGATTAAGAAATAGAAACCCTAGCCAAGTATATACTGTTTTTAATCGGGCGAGGGGAGAGAGGGAGCCGCTGACCCAAAAGTGAGTTAGGAGAAGTGAGTGTGACTAACCGTGAGTATCTCAGGTGAAAACAGAAAGTGATTTTTAGGGAAAAAAAGATGAAGGAAAAAAAATACAAAATAATCATCCCTAGAGGCTAGAGATGAGCTGGAGTGCTGGACTACCATAAACCTTCGTTTCGGTCAGAATGCTAACCACATTAACGATTTCATATAACAAGATTTACCATAGTAAAAGATAGTACCTAATATAACCATGACAACCTTCTCTGATCAGTGCTTGTACATGCAAGATGACACTAAGGTTGTAAATCAGGACAACTCTTCCTCAAGCTGTGGGTGCAGATTCAAATGGATACCCATTAAATGAATGGCACCCAAAATGGTCTTTCGGGGGATACTTTCACAAAAGACTTTCAATAGGAAACTTGGCCTAGAGATGATCATCTTGAACAATTAAAGCTTTACCTAAAATGGGGAGATGCAGAAGAATGCTGGTTAACAAATAGTACAGTTATTTACATTGTTGGATGAAGGTTCTCTCCCTGCTACTACGCTTTCATTTTTACCCTGGTCAAGTCGTCCTCAGACTCAAGAACCGGCTTTTATCGAAAGCTTTTACTTCTCCCCAAGGCA
The DNA here is from genome assembly GCA_002897215.1 of Eschscholzia californica subsp. californica. Taxonomy (NCBI): domain Eukaryota; kingdom Viridiplantae; phylum Streptophyta; class Magnoliopsida; order Ranunculales; family Papaveraceae; genus Eschscholzia; species Eschscholzia californica. Next base: position 1,192,130 of record BEHA01000035.1, read on the forward strand.
CTATACATTTAATCATGGCTGATATGCTTCGAGTAGCATTTAAATTCAGTGCTTTTACATGGTTACTTGGTCAACTCTAGATTGTTTGGATCTGCAAAAATCAAGTGCTGCCTCTTTTATCTTGTTGGAGAGCCATTGATAGGTAAAGTTTCTTCTTCTTCTGCTCTGATAAAACCATCGGAACCATGGTCATTTATATATGGGTTATTAGGAATGTGAGCAACTATGCTGGCTGCAGGAAATGCAGGTTCAAGGTTCTCATTTACACTTCTCTTCGGCTTTTTTGGTTTTTTCAACTTTGGCTGCTGAGGATGTGTACTCTCAAGAGGATCCTCAAACCCAGAGTCGATTGCTTTATGTTCAGTCATCCGAATAGAAGAATCTGTTTTTAGGGTTGCTTTTTGAGAAAGTCTGGGCCTCGGAGCCGATTGTTTATCTGAGTTTGCCTTCCTCTGCAATAAAAATTGGTTAAGTAAACTAATCAGATCTGCAATATTATTGGAAAATTAAGAATTTCAAATCTTTCCAGGAATTGAATTACACAGACCTACATTACAAATCAAAACATTCTTTTAATGTTTAAACCATACAAATATCTCATCAGAGCCTGTCCCACTTGTTTTACTTGCCAGGGAGTAGAGAAAGCAACGTGATAATACTGCTCTGTCGTAGTTAGTTATCTATTACACCCCTACTTTTGAGTAAATGTTACGACAACACAGAACTCCATTCATAAGATTCAATAATTGCTAACTTCACTTGATCTTGGGAATGTTATACACTTCAGATCACACAGAATTACAAATAGTTTTACTACTATACTTCACAATACAGATATTATTATGCAACCGGAACCACACGTCAAGTACTTATATTAGTACAAAATTTTGTATTAGTGATCATGGATTGTATTGCATTGGTTGGCTTCTCTCTACAGAAACTTCTTCAACTAAATGATTTTTTTTAAGAACTTCAACTTAGTGTAATCAATGAAGATATGTGTCTTAGTGTTTAATTATAAATAGGAAGTTAACATCACTTCCCACTTGAATGGGAAGCCCCAAACTGCACTAACCACATCTATCAGATGATCAGAATTTAAGTAATAGACTAAGACAATTTTAGAGTATGAGGCAAGAACCAGACCGAAAGAAATCAGTTTTGCTCAGCTGAGAGATCTAAACCTCCTAACCAGGATCAACTGAAAGAACACAAAATTCTGAATCAGACATTTAAAATACCTTTTTATTTTCAGTCGGGCCACTCTCGAGCTGTGGAACTGATTCAGGTACAGCGCCAGTTGTTGAAATGTTCGCGAGATCATCTAAGGATGCCTCTCCTTCAGCATCTATGCGTATGCCTTTTGTTCCAGGTTTCTTTTTCTGTCGATCCTTACCCTAGTTTAGAACAAATATAAACAAAACTATAAATATTGTGCATTAAGTGATTAAAAATGGTTTGCATGTATATAGTTGTGGACAGAAAGATACACAAACAAGGTATCCAGTCAGGTAAACAAGGTATGCAGTTAGGTAAGTGATGAAAAAAAAAACCTGCATTGGAATCCCTCTAAATTTTTGCTCCAACTGGGCATCATCAAATAGTAAGGAAACCACATCCTCAGGAGCCAGGAGATCCCCCTGAACATGACCACCTGTCATGACCAGCTGCTGCACAGTATTTTTCTGACTGGCCCTTTGCAGGATCTTCTCTTCAACTGTCTCCTTACAAATTAATCTGTACACAGTAACCTGCACAGTTTCAAATGCGAAAACATGAATGGCAAGATAAGATTTTCCTGATTCAGTTGAGAAATTTGGGGACCTCTTAAGGACAACGAACTCTAACAGTAAAAGCGCACGAGAACTCTTTGGAAAATATTTAATACTCATAAACGTTATAGCTCATTAAGAATCGAGGAAGTACTAACATCCTTTGTCTGACCCAGCCGATGGGCTCTGTCCATTGCTTGTAGATCCAAGGTTGGATTCCAATCACTTTCATAGAAGATTACAGTGTCAGCAGCAGTCAAATTAATACCCAGTCCTCCAGCCCTTGTACTGAGTAAGAAAACAAAGATGTCGTTCCTATTGAAAAGATAAAATAGTTGTTAGTCATCACCGAGTAATTGCTAGCACGGCTTCACCGTAGACAGTAACAAAACGTACTCAAGTTGAATCTGTTCAAAATGCATTTGTAATAATAAAATTCATACCGACGCTGGAAGTCTCTGACCATGTCACGCCGATCCATTATGGTGGACGATCCGTCAAGCCGAAGATATTTATATTTCCTATAATTCATGTAATCCTGCAAGGATAAATTGATTATTTTATTAAACTCTTTGAAGAAAATTGTCATACTTGCTACATGAGTAACATGACAAAGAAGGAAAAAAGCTTGTTGTACGAAAGATCTCTTTCCAGTGTTGTCAAGTTCTCACCAGAAAATCAAAGATGCATATCTTATTTGCTATACTTTGACTTGAGCAACAAAAACAAGCTCAGGAAACAAAATTACCTCAAGAATATTCAACATTTTTGTCATTTGGGCAAACAAAAGTATGCGGTGATTTCCAGCACGCAAGCGTTTCAACAATATATCCAGAGTTTGGAGCTTCCCTGAGTCCTACACAGACATATCAATTTTCAACTTACGCAGTGATTATCCAAAAAAATAGAACAAAATCAAAATGGAAACCAGATAGAGAATTACTGTAAGCATCTTTGCGGTATCAAAGTTTTGCAGGGGCGGAGAAGACCCAAAAATCTTATAGGTAAGCTGAAGAATCGGTTGAGTGACTGGTAACTCAGAATCTATTTCTTGAATCAAATGATGAGGAGGTTTCGGCTCTCTAGGTCCATTAAAATTGGATGTGCGTGAGAACCCAAAAAACATCTTCTTAAGCCAAGGGTGGTGTAGTTCTTCAAGTATGTTATAAGCAAAGTTTCTATTTGAGCAGTGAGCAGTAATCTGTCCAACCAAATAGAGTTAATGCAAGTAATGAAAAACCTGAAATATGTATACAACGTTTTAAAGTTAGAAAGAACTTACTGGTGGAGCCCTAGTTTTCGGGATAAAAGCATATGTTGAATGAAGGAGTCTAGTGTTGGCTATAAGCCTGTTTTGATGAGAGACAACTAGTGCCTCGTACAAGTCATCTGCAGTACACTCAGCAAGTTTGCGTCTAAGTAAATTCGACTCTGACCTTGATGGCACCAGTAACATTCTTGTAACAGCTCTCACCTTCTGTTCCTCCAGACCATTACACTGAAAATCATCATTCTTATCTTCCATGATGGAGTCCAAACTTTCATCTACAAAACGTCGGTATATGGAAAACAATAGCCTCTCCATCAAACTGCCTTTTGCCAGGAAAGCAACTTCCTCCGTGGACAAGTTTATCAAATGGCTAAACCCAAATGTTTCCCCATTAAAAGAGAACCTATCCGAAGTATATGAGCGTGCAGATCTAAGAATATTCATTGGAGAGAATATATCAAAATGCTTCTGGAACAGTTCTCTTTGTATACAATGCCCAAATGCTGAGGTAGGCATGTCCAAGCTCCTGATGACTTCTTCATATACCAGCTTTGGTATCTTATGTGATACACAATTCACGAGTGGCGTGAAAAAACGCGTTAGATTCCAATAGTACATAAAAGGAAAAAATGGAAGATTTATAAGTACAAATGAACATAAGAGAGAAAAAAAAGAAGAATAAGTACCATGTATGTAATAGGATTTTGACCACCTGCATAGTGCACATCCTCCAACTCCCCAAACGGAGGGGGCAGAAGAGAGTTTGCAATATCCCCAAAGTACAAATAAGTATTTCCTTCATTACGCTCAAACAATTCTGGATGATTGCAGACCTACCATTCGTACAAAAACATTATCTAAAATCATAATTAATAAGTAAAAAAACTGAATATGAAAGAGATGATCCTAATAACAAATCAGGAAGGATAGAGGTCTTATCATCTACAAGTTCCTATTTAAGAAATTGACCAATAACGGTGCCACCTAATCACCTAACTCATAAGATAAACGGCATACCTTTCTCAGTTGGATGACAATATTCATTAAGTTCATAATTTTTTTCTCGTTCAGATGTCCACGGTTGCTATCAAACAACTCGGCAAGAGATATCTTGTTCTTTATAGCTTGATAAAAGGCTTGCTGTCGAGTACTTAACTTGCAATGAACTGTGACTTCCTTCTTCCCTGTCATCTCAGTAATTACATCCTTTTTTACTCGCCGCAACATAAAAGGCTTGAGAACTGCATGCTGCAGTAGTATAATCCACCAACATAAATGAATAAACGATCTTTCCAAGGATAATTAAGTAAATATCTTGAACAGTGATACAAAGGTTTATTGGACATTCAGGTGAGGAATAACATTAAAAGTGGTACTACAAGAAAGAAAATAGTGTCTTCAAGCAACAACTTTTACATTCCAATATAATACTTGCAGGCCATAAATGGTCACTCAAATGTATTTCAAAATTGTGTAAGAGGTCAGTTCCGAGAACAATATGTTTAATGGGTATCAACCGAGCAATGTTGACCTACCGATAAAGAGAAGAAAAAAACTATTATGCTTTAAGTTCTATATGAAACTGCAAAGCATATAACACGTTGGCTTTTCGGATGATCTGTTCTTAGTTAGCTGTTGAGGGCCCGGGGCCGTATCCAAAGACAATTAAATAACACAGGATATAAGAAAATCTCAGTAACCTAATTATATTACATTTTATTTGAAAATGGTTTAGAATGGTTTAAGCCAAGATTTCTTCAGCTAGACTGCCCTTGAATCAATAGATCCTTACTACACTCACCAGTCGATTAAGCTGGTGCTCGTTTAAAGTTCCACCGTGTTCTGCGTGGTTCTCAATTCTGATATCATAAAGGAAGAGTTGATTAGCGAAGGACTTAACAATAAATAACATAATTAAAAACATGCACATACCCTTTTGAAAACCACTCATTGAACTGATCATGGCTATCAAACAAAGTGGGCATAATGAAATGCAGAAGGGCCCACAACTCTGCCATGTTATTCTGTACAGGTGTCCCAGTAAGAAGCAACCGATTTCTACAGTTAAAGCTCAGCAGTGTCTTCCACCTTATACTGTAAAACCAACATTCAGCCAAGGATGATAAATATATGTGACAGAAGAGTAGAAGACTAACTGTTCAAAAACATTTAACAGTAGACCTTCCAGAACTAGTTTAACTACTATATATTAATCTAGTATTATCCGCAAACATGGACCTATATCAAATATTTATCAATTAATCAAAAATTCCTGGATAAACATGAACATTAAACCCTAAAATTCAATGAAAGAGCAAAAGAAAATCAAGAAGAACGAGAAAAAGTTGAAACAGTAGGAGTTGGATAAAAAGGAAGTGTAAATTATATTTTTTTTCACTTACGAAAAAACCAGCTTATCGAGAAATGCATATTCACAGAAAGTATAATCTGATAAAGGTAAATACTGGAAACGGAACAAAATACCTGTTGGAACTTTTAATTGCCTGTGCTTCGTCTAATACCATATACTGCCATTTCACACGTCGAAAATACTTCTCATCAGAGACTAACAACTGGTAGCTAGTAATGAGTATGTGGAATCCAGCCTCTCTGTCAAAAATAATACCAAGGGTGTACTCAAACTCTTTATTAACCGTATACGATATGGTAAGATAGTTCAGAATCCTATCAGTGATGTAACATCATAGGAACCAACAAGACAATACTTGTCACAATGGAGCTCTCCGCAATACTTATAAATGTTATACTGAACCTCAAATTTTCTCAGCTCTACTTAGCAATTCTCAGGAAGTAGTAAATGACCCCCCACAAATAAAAAATTTAGCCTTTGGTACATAATTTTTTTTTTTAAACTTTAAATTAATATTGGATTTAACATTACTAAACATTAGTAGTTTTTGTTCTGTAAGCTAATGTTCTAACTTGAATAGAGAACAAAGAAATATTATTATTGTTTTAACAAACAAAAGCAAATTTTTGCATAATGTGCTTCTAAGGTATAGTTAAGTCAAAAAAATGTTGTTCAGGCAATTACCTTCTATAGAGACGCTTTGGGTTGATGTTTTTCCTAAGAACCGTTCTTTCTTGAAGCCCACCCCAGTATGGAAGTGTTTTCAAGTCAGGGCAGAATCGACTAATTTCATCAGCCCAGTTGTTCAAGACAGAAGCAGGGGCAACAACAAGGAAGGGTCCCCAAATATTTTTCTCCTACACATTTCAGATGATTTAAGCTAAAAAGAAAGATACAAACAACTATATCAGCATTGTAAACTAAGGGACAATCGATCACCTCAGCTAAATGGGCCAAGAATGCCATCGCTTGGATTGTCTTTCCTAAGCCCATCTCATCTGCGAGTATACCATTCAAACCCTGGTAACAATAAAGCGAACTTCCCATGTTTACTCTAAAGAACAAAATAAGTAATTTAAACCAAGTTGAGTATGACAAGGGTGTCAAACATTACCTGCTCATAACAATTAACCAACCACTGAAGTCCCTTCAGCTGGTACTCTTTCAGAGAACCTTTAAAGAGCTCTGGTGTCTGAACTGATGAAGTGACTGGCATAGTCGAGCTGAAAAGGAAAGGTAAAGTTAACAACATCAATTAAACAAATTCTTAAATTATAAAGCAAACCAAACTCACGGATTCAACAGGTCTATGCTACTAGATCCTGCAATTGCTGCATCATTTGCTAGTGCATCAGGCTCGGCAGCTTGACGCAATTTTGAACATTCATTGTCAAATGCGTCAGTTATCATTTTTTGCTGTGAAACTGCTTGCTGGGCAGCTCTGAGAGCCTCCTTTTTTAATTTAACCTCTTCAGGATCTTCTTCCTCTTTCACAGTAACATCTGAAGAACTAAGTGGCACTTCCAGAGCATTTGATTCTTCGCCTGCAGGCAAAGTTTCAGAAGGTTGCGAGTTTGACTTGTTCTGCATGAAATGACTGAAAAGCTCTGTTTGTGACAGTAAAAAATTTAGCCTCTGTTGTTGTCTCTTTGCTTCCCGGAGCTCCTGTTCGCGCTTCAGAGCTTCTGCAGCTTCTTTCTCCTCTTTCTTCCTGATTTCAGCCTGCGGTAAGATGGGTAAGGTCCCAGAGAACCAAGGGTATTCTGTTTTAGTATCCGAAATTAAATGCATTTGACATTTGAGTTTAACTAATGTACAAGTTCATATTACAGATTATGAAGAACTTAAGACGTTATGCTGAAAATGGGTAAAGCAATGTGAACCTTCCACTACATGTTTAAATCAGTAGGGCAATAATGATACTTAAATGTTTCATTTTAAATTTCAAATTGCAGTCATGTGTGTAATTATGCTATATGACTCCATTCTTTCACTAAAGAAATGGAAACAGGTAACAAAAGATAAATATCTTTTCACATCGACAGTCAATCAGTCATTTCATGTTATGTCTGCTGTGAACATCAAAAGAAATAGATTTCTACCTGTTCCTTATCAATTTTTTTCCAGAAAACCAGCATATCTCTAGCCAGTTTCCTAGTACGAATATTTGCTTGCCTCGCCACTTTGACTGATCTATGAACTTTCAGCCTGACCTGGCAAGAAAAACAAACTAAGTGTAAATATAATGACATAATCACTTGCGAAAAACAGAAGTAACTCCAATATTATGAAAAGTAAGATGCAAAAGATTAAACTATGCATGCCTCTTTTTGACAGGTTTCGGCAACTCTCTTGGCATCCATCAGTTGTTTTCTATGAAAATTGCAGAAATTTTTTTGATGTCTTGGGATATCTCTTCTTGCAATAGTCACCCAAAACTTCCCAACCTTCTCCATCTCCTCTCTCTCAATGTAGGCAGCATCTTTCTTAATTTTTGGCTTCTTAGGTAGTCTGCGTTCAATTATCTGAATCCAAGAACCAAACCAGCTATAGAAAACCACAAGTTTCTGCAATCAAACCAAAAATCAAATAGGATACTGACCTCATATGTGTCGCCTTTCTCCAAAACCTTCACATAATACATCTGTAAGTTACCCGCTTCAGAAATAATGGACCTTCTTATAGATCCAGCTGCATCGTCTGGAATTGAAGAAGAATCCAATCCAGTGTCGCACACTTGGAGGGTGAATTTTTGAACTGACTTAGAGGACGATAACGCCTTTAATTTAGCCTGAAGTGATTTATATTGCGGGTGTGGATCACCCATTCCTGCTCGGCCACCAGACACAAACCTTTTATCATTAGCCATCATGGCACCCAAGGATCCTAAATCCAGGGTACCCCTTAAGTAATAGTCTTCCACCCGAACATCTGAGAAGCTAGGCAGCTTTAAAGATGCAGCAAGCTTATCATAAGTGGGAGGGATCCTATATGTGATGCCCTCACCAATATCAAGATAAGCATTGTCATTGGAGGAAGGAAACCTATCAACAGCGTATTCTGGAGTAAAATCAGAATCGAAATAGTTCTCCGACTTAAGAGGATTAATATCAGCAGTATACTTCAGTGGAGTTTCCATCTCATGTAACACTCTCTCTGAACTACCCAATTTTCTAGATTTGGAACCCAGATTACGATTTTGAACTGGCATCTCTGCTCGAGTAGAATTAGGTCCTGAAGACTCTTTAAACCTCATTCCTCTGTATTTCTTAATGTGCTCCCCAAGCAAAGAACGATACCAGTCTTCCGAAATGTGTGTTCCATAGTTGCCACTACCATCATCCTCAGCGTTACTGTCAGTGTCTCTCTTGGAAGACGAATTCGAACCAGCCTCTCCCTCTATAAGACGGCGCTTATTGTTCTTCTTTGTTGAAATTCCATTACTGCGGTCCACCATAGCTCTACGACCTATTAAATAACACAATTTTCATCAAATCTTACTGGAAAAAATAAGGTACAACACAGCAAAAGAGTACAAAAACTATACAAAGGCAATGTGCTAACAATCTAAAACCCAAATTGGTAATGTGTAGTAATGGTGTTTTCTACTAGAACTCAATAACAAAACTACTAAAAGAAAACAGAGAAATGTGACTACCTTGGTTACCTCTGCTCTCATCCTGACTACTATTCTCATAATTATCAAAATCATCATCTTGTTGGGGAAGTTGAAAGTTCATCAGAGGCTACAATAAAAGCACACAACACCAAAATCAACTTAATTCTTAATAAATTAACTAAAAATTCAAACTTTAACCGAAACCCTAATTGAATTTTAAAGAAAACAAAATTCTCATCTGAAACAACTTGATCAAGCCAATACCTAATCCTAACAAATACAATAACAAACCCATGTTACTAACCTCAAGATTGAACAAATTTGAATAATTCAGTCCTTCTTTTGAGTTTCGTTTATACTCCATGAATTAGGAGCTACGAGAAAGGAATCCTAATTCTAACCCTAGGTGGTGCCGAAGAGGAAGCAAATAAGAGAAGAACCAGAATATGTTGGTGAATTCTGAGTAACAGTTGGAGGAGAGAGAATTGAGAAAGATGAGATGCAAAATAGCATATTTTTTTTTTAACCCTAGGGTTTCAATAAAGGAGTAAGAAGAGAGAGGAAGACGAGGGAGAGGTAGAGAAGGATTGAGGAGAGAGAGACGGTAACCAGGGAAAAATGGAGTATGCTAATGTGCGCCGTTAAGTTAACGTTTGTTAACGTGTGCTACGTTGTGGTTCTCTCTTCTCTGGTTCTGTATCTTTGCGTTCCTCGGAATATCATTCTAAACATTTAGGGTTATGTCCCTAGAGGCCCCCTGACAAGCTTCCCGCGAAGCCCCCTGCTTTATCAAAAATACCGAGAAGACCCCTTTTTTTCCGTTACTGTTAAAGGTCCGTTACTCTCTCTCCTCCATCTCATCACCTCTCTCCACCACGTCATCTATCACGCCACATCATCATCTTCTCAAATAGGTCGCCGACCAGTCAAAAATTTCGACGACCTTCATACTTAATTTTTTTCTCTCTCTCCACCTCACCTCTATCTTCTCCAACGAAGGGCGTCGGCCGCAAAAATTTCCGGTCGGCGACCTTCGAACTAAATAAAGAATAAAAAAATTCTCTCATCTCTCTTTCTCTCTAAACACTCCGGCAAAGGGGTTCCCCTTCGTCAGAGGCAGGTCTGTTCTTTACAAATCTGTTCAAGAACGGAACAGATCTGTTCTTGAACTGGTCCGTTCGTATACCTCCGGCGAAGGGAAACCCCTTCGCGCGGAGTGTTTAGAGAGAGAGAGAGATGAGAGAAATTTTTATTTTTATGTTCGAAGGTCGCCGGCGAAGAGAGAGGTGAGGTGGAGGAAGAGAAAAAAATATATTTTTTTAAGTATGAAGGTCGACGGAATTTTTGACCGGTCGGCGACCTATTTGAGAAGATGATGATGTGGCGTGATAGATGACGTGGTGGAGAGAGGTGATGAGATGGAGGAGAGATAGTAACGGACCTTTAACGGGAACGGAAAAAGGGAACCTTCTCGGTATTTTCGATAAAGTAGGGGGATTCGTGGGAAGCTGGTCACAAAGTAGGGGGCCTCTAGAAAAATAACCCAAACATTTACCATCTTCAAAATTTTATTTGAAGTTAATGTTGTAAATTGTAAATATTGTTCATATTTTTTAACATCGTTAAACGAAATTGGGTGTCCAGTCCGATTTTCTTTGTTTTTTTTTTCAAAAACACAAATTAGGCCCTCCTTTTAGGCGCCATATAAAGTTTGGAAATAGGCTTGAAGGACAATTCTAAGCTTTGCAATCTGGTTTGCACTGCTTTGCAATCTTGTTTGTCTTGCAAAGTTTTGCAATGACTTTGCAATCTGGTTTGCAGAACTTTGTAATCCCGTTTCATTGCTTTGCAATTTGGTTTCCCTTGCAATGACTTGCAATTCTTTGCACACACTTTGCAATCTGGTTTGCAGAGCTTTGCAAACTGGTTTGCAATCTGATTTGCAATAAGGTCAGTTTCATTTTTTTCCTATATTAGATAATTTGCAGAATTGTCATAAGGAGTTGAAGCCTATCAAAAGTTGATAAATCTTTTTTAACCAAATGCCAACTTTTTTAGAGAGTTTCGGCCAAATTTCCTCACTGTTAATACATCACAAGAAGCTCTTAATATATCTTTGACACTCACTACACAAACTTCTAAGATTTTTAACTTGCAAAATAGGAAAAAATTATTGTTGATATCTTTAACATTAGTTGTATAAACTTCTAAGATTTTTAACTTAAAAATAGAAAAAGTTGTTAATATCTTTGACATTTACTGTACAGACTTTTAAGATTTTCAACTTAAAAATAAAAAAAAATTTGTTTATATCTTTTGACACTCGCTACACACACTTTTAAGATTATTAACTTAAAAACGAAAAGAAAATTTATATCACATACTTATATTTCATTTTTGGTAAACATTAATAGTCATTTATATAGTATCTAGAAGATCACAACTTGTGAACTCTATATATATCTTCATCCTCACAATCGATCTTCCACGCTCAATAAAATTACATTTCTTTATCTTCACTGTCGTACTCAAACTTTCAAAGTTCAACAAAATTTCATTTCTTCTTTTTCTCTGTAGAGCTGGAGCTCTTTTGGCTACAACTCCGAGAAGGCCAAGTATCAACCTTCAGAATGTTGAAATTAAAAAAATTGTTAATGAGGAGTCACGTCAAGTGACGTTTTTAAACGTCGAGCTGGTGTTTTAAGAAAGCCGACAAGCTCTCTCTTAATTTTAGTTTTATAAAAACGCCACCTTGACGTTTGGAGAACGCTTGGCGTTTGAGAAACGTCACCTGTTGGGATTCCTCATTAACGATTCTCTCAATTTCAATTTTTTGTCGGCCTATACTTGGTCTTCAAGGTATTGTAGGCAAAAAATGCTCTAGCTCTATAGGTGAAAGAAGAAAGAAATGGACCTTGGCATAACCTGGAAGTTTTGAGTGTGCCGGTGAAGATTATATAAAGGGACGGTTCCTATTTATGTACATGTCGTTGCAAAACCACCATAGATATTATGGAACTTTCAAAAATGGAGAAAGTGTCTAAGATACTCTCAGTTCTAGAAATTATTCGATCTCCAAAGATGTTTATTAACGTTCCCTAACACCTATCTCATGTTTGAATAAGTTAGTAATTTTTTTTTCGAGAAAAAATGGTGGAGGCACGTTTCAGACTGGTTGTAGTCCGAATTTGGATATAATAATTTGTTCGACCACTCGTTTCTGTTAACAAAAATCGGTAGAGTTGAAATGATTATTGAACCCAAAGGATGTCTTATTCCTTTTAGGGGTTATGGGCTTATATGCAAAATAAAATCCAAATAGAGTTTTGGGTCCAATAAAAAAAAGGATTTTTAGTCCTTGTTTCTGGTAAATATCGTCTACTCTTTAGAAATCTTTTGATTTCTTCTTATTAGTTCTAACTCATCTTCTCTACCCACCATAAATTCCCAGTGATTTTTTACTTTTTGTCGTTCATCTTATTAGTTCTAACCAGGGAAAAATGGGGTATGCTAACTTGTGCAGTTAAGTTAACGTGTGCTACGTTGTGGTTCTCTCTTCTCTGGGAAAAAGAAAGAAAATTTCCTATGATGATTTTAGAGAAATATTTTTTTAGATTTTGAAAAAAAAATTAAATTATATCACATTGTGTTGGTTAAAAGATTGATAGTTTTATCAAATTTTATATTTTTCAGGTTTTATTAGTATAATTACTTATCTATTAATTTTATATTGTAACCGAAGCATTTGTAGTATGTTTGTCTTTCTTATGCAAATGAAACCTTACTATTTCGTTGGAATTACAGTTTTTCAAGCCCAAAATTCACCAAACGAAAATTTTAGAATCTTAATTTAATAAAGCGAAAATAGGAAAATAGAATCTCACATTCAACTTAAATATATAAAACTAACTAAATTTTTCGTGAGATATAGTGGAGAAGGATATATGAAGACGTGAAGATAAACAAGTCTAAAAGAATAGCTAAACGACCAAATAATAGAGAACGAGAAAAAAGATGATCAGAAAAATTAATGTATTTTAATATTTTATTTTGGCCAGCGCTTTGAGGAAATTAAAATAGTTTCCGGGATACAAATTTTTGAGTGAAAACAAAAATTTTTTTTTCTTCCAAACACTTATTATTTTCAGCTTCTCCCATCTTCTTCTTCTCACACTTACACCATGAACTCCGGCGACCTTCATCATAAATTCCGGCGAGACCCTACAACACTTCTTCTTTCTCACTTCTCCATATCTTCTCTCTCTCTCCTCTCTCTCATCTCTCTCTATATCTCTGGCGAAGGGGATCCTCCCCTTCGCCGGAACCCTAGTTTCCAGACAAAACCGATCTGGTTTCGTTTGGAAACCAGACGACCAGATGAGATCTGGTCTCATCTTGAACCAGACGAGACCAGATCTCGTTTGGTCGTCTGGAAACCAGAAATCCGGCGAAGGGGTTCCTCCCCTTCGCCGGATTTAGAGAGGGACAAAAGATAGCGAGAAGAAAAAGAGAAAAGGAGAGAAGGAAGAGAGAAGAGAGACAAGAGAATGAAGAGATAAGAAGTCGTCGGCTGTCGTCGAGCTTCCGGCCGGCGACGTTTTACCAGCGACGCTTATGGTGTGTTTGGTTTATGTTTTTTTAGATTTTCACTATTTTCCCCAAAAACTATTTTGATTTCCCCAAAGCGCTGGCCTTTATTTAAGAGAGATATATTATTATGAACAAATTTGATTAAAGGTAAAAAATTTCCAAGTGAGAGGTGGGTGGCAGTTTTTCGTGGAAAATTAAGAATATTTGGAAAATGTTATTCCCTCTTTAAAACACCAGTCAAACCCATCAAAATTTAATTTTTAGAAAAAAAAAATATCTTTTTTCTGTGGGAAGTTCCTTCTCTTTCACGGAACAGTCGAAGAGAAGAAATTTTTAGAAAAAAATCTGGAAAAACAACATTAAGAGTCGTTGACAATGACAGTTTATCATCAACCGGTGAGGAGAAGATATTGTGGTGGGAGAGGGTTGGGGAAAACAAAAAAAAGATTTTTGATCTTGGTGAAAGTGTACATACTTGGAACCGGAACAGTTGTTGAAGGGCTTTATCGTATCCTAAAAGCATGATTTCTGACCTGCTCCGTACTCGTAGTTTATACCAGAAGAAGACCTTCAGAATGGAGACTCAGGAATCAACAAAAATGGAGACTCAGGAATCAACAAAAATGGCGTCATCAAATTTCTAAGCGCGAAAAGAGTCGAAATAGGACTGGCCATGAACAGATTGTCTAGGGTGATTCAGGTCCCACACAAGTTCACACCGAATGAAATCAGAGAAAACTTATTTCTCATCAGGTTTGCTACATCAACTGAATTGGCTATGGCAGTGGAGAAATCGCCATGGGTGGTGCTAGAGGAGTTGATACTTCTCAAAGAATGTGAGATGAACAGGGCTCCTATCGATCACGTCTTTGACACCGTCGGCTTCTGGGTGCAGTTTCATGGCATCCCGTATTATTATCTAACTTCAGCGACGATTAACCGCCTTGCAGGTTGCCTGGGAAACTTCAAACCCACCACTGATGAAGAAGCAGCTAAATGGTCCTTATACGGGAGAGCCAAAGTGGAATTCAATATCTTGGAAGCTTTTCCAAAAAGGGTCAATTTAAAGTTGTCTAATACACAACTCATATCCGTTGAACTTAGAATAGAGAGACTCCCAAGGTTCTGTAACTCTTGTGGACGAATCGGACACTCCATCAGTTACTGTCGATTATCGTCCAATTTGGTGACTTACTTAAACTACCAATCACTGAGGAGCAACGAGCCCTGGTTCTTCTTGCTATGGAACCAAAATACCCGGATCTATTCAAGATCCCGTTTGCTAACCGAAATATTAGCAGGGAACTAGGATCTTTCTCGGGTCTCGACTATTCACCAAGATCAGGTGTTTTAGGGGCTTTCCCGGAGTCGGAAGAACCTTCGAGAGAAATTACACCCAAAAACCTCTCACTTAATGACAATTTTGGTATTATTTTGAATGATTTGGTACAGGTGAAACGCACACGACTATCGAATCAGCAGGAGTCACCCAAAAACCTCTCACTTAATGACAATTTTGGTATTATTTTGAATGATTTGGTACAGGTGAAACGCACACGACTATCGAATCAGCAGGAGTCCCAAGTCCCCCCACTCCCACTCAGTCCAGTCAATCCGATCACAGATCACACAATGCTCACTAATCCTAGGACAATAAACCATCAAACAGTCACAAAGGAGGCAACATTAATGGAAATTCCAGTCTTGGAGGACGACAAACAACGCCGTCAGTTGAAGAGGTCGGCCAGATTGATAACAACTAATCCAACATCACCGACGGTCGCGGCTACCGCAAAGCCGATGGAGGAATGAGTATACTATCGTGGAATTGTCGTGGTTTAGGGAACGACATGACAAAGAATGCCTTATACCAGTTCCTTAAGGCCACTAGGCCGAGTATTGTATTTCTTTCAGAAACTAAACTACTTAATATGTCTACTTTACCGCTTTATAATAATTTAGATCTTCATAATAGATATCAAGTTCCTGCCCAGGGTCGTGGGGGTGGGTTGATTGTATTGTGGTCTGAATCTTTAAATGTTACGATTAATTACTATTCTAAAAATGTTATCCACCTTACTGTTTTATGCAATAATACCAACTCTCCTTGGGACTTGTTTTGT
The DNA here is from genome assembly GCA_002897215.1 of Eschscholzia californica subsp. californica. NCBI lineage: Eukaryota > Viridiplantae > Streptophyta > Magnoliopsida > Ranunculales > Papaveraceae > Eschscholzia > Eschscholzia californica. Next base: position 1,207,875 of record BEHA01000035.1, read on the forward strand.
GTTTATGGTCCGCCTAGACTCCAAGACAGGGCATCCTTTTGGGATGAACTCCTCATTAGAATATCAGGAATTAATCGGCCTTTTTGTTGTATCGGTGATATGAATGCTATGAATGTACAGTCAGATAAATGGGGAGGCTCAACTAACATTCCTTTCCTTGAACATTTTCAGCAATTTATTCAAAATGGTGGTCTGATCGACTTGGGATTCAATGGTCCAGCCTATACCTGGACTAACAACAAAGCCAGGCAACACCTAACCAGGGAGAGACTAGACAGGGCCCTTTGCAACGCAGATTGGCTAATCCAATTCCCGGACTCAGGATTATTTCATCTCCCAAGATATGCCAGTGATCACGCACCTATACTATTGAAGGTAAAAGCAGAAAATCATATCTATAACAAAATCAACAGGTTCGAGGCTTTTTGGACAAAACACACAGAGTACAAAGATAACTTCCAACGTAAATTAAACAGAAGTTTCCCTCCGATCTCGCACTTACTCTTTGCCGACGACCTAATCCTATTCGGAGATGCAAATCAAGACAATCTAAAGGCTATAATACAACTAATGGAGGAGTACACTGGTTTCTCGGGGCAGGCAGTGAACTTCACAAAGTCATCGATCTTCTTTGGGAAAGGGGTCCCTCCACAAATGCAAAGTCTCTTCACCTCTCAGCTTCAAGCACCTATAATGACTGATCAAGCGAAATATTTAGGATCCTTCATCCTAAAGTCAGGTAATAGAATTGACTCCTATAACTGGTTGACCGAGAAATTTAAAAAATCTTTAGCAGGTTGGAAGCAAAGGTTAGTATCGCAAGCAGGACGGACAGTTCTCATAAAATCAGTGCTAGGCCCTTACTGTACGTACCCCTTCAGTTACCAAATGGTACCCAAATCCATTCTAAACAAATTAGAGAGAGAGGAAAGGAGTTTCTGGTGGGGACACGAAATTGAGGACCATAAAATGCATTTCATTCGATGGGATATTATTACTAGTGCAAAGAAACATGGAGGTCTGGGCATACGATCACTAGAACAAGTGAATGAATCTCTCATTGCAAAGATGGTGTGGAGATTCCTTAACAATCAAAATGCCATGTGGGTCCAAATTCTCCAGGCCAAATACCTCAACAAAGAAAATTTTTTGACAGTAGACAAGAAACAAAGAAGCTCACAATTCTGGTCGGCTATGCTCAAGATCAGAGATGTCATGAAATCACATATTATATGGGCTATAGGCAATGGTAAAGATATTTCTATCACAGAAGACCCCTGGTTACCAGAAATGACTAACCATAGACCCAACATTATTTCAACAATACCATCAACAATCAGCAAGGTATCTGATCTTATTATTCAAGACACCAACCAATGGAACCAAGACATCATTGGAACTTATTTTGATCAGGAGACAATCACAACCATTAACAACATATTTCTGCCTCACAACAATCAAGGCGACAGACTAATATGGAGTCTCACTGAAAAAGGAAATTTCACCACAAAGTCCTACTACGCAGCAATTAAAATGAACTCGGATTTACCAGAGGAGCTCACTGAATTCCCATGGGAAAAGTTATGGAAGAAACAACATATGGATCCTAAAATACAACTGTTTATTTGGAAACTGATCCACAAAGGGTTGGCCACTTTATCTAACATAGGTCGACGAATCCCTCTCATTGATCAGGGATGCAAAATATGTCTATCCAATGACAGTGAGACTCATGTACACTTATTTGGTGAATGCTTGATGTTCAAAAATCTCATACAAATCACAAATGATCAAGATATAAAGCAACTAGGTCAAAATCCAATTCAAAATCTTAAAGACATCTTAAACAGAGGAGAAGGGGCGAATGAGGTATGGTTTAAGTATACTTATCTCCTTTGGATCTGGTGGAAGAATAGAAACGAAAACCATTTCAGGAACAAAACATTGGATTTGGATCGCATATGGTTGACAACCAAGGTAGAACTCAAAAAAACCCTTCCTTATCTTATTTAGCTCCGTCCCTTGAAATCTTGCAGGTAAACTCATGGAACCCCCCTGTACCTGGTCGATTGAAGATCAACGTCGATGGTTCCTATCGACCAGGAGGAGCGTCAGC
>BEHA01000035.1:1229211-1245689 GCA_002897215.1 Eschscholzia californica subsp. californica
GGGGGGGGGGGGGGGGGGGGGGGGGGAATCTCCCTTCGTCACTATCTTCATTTGATTTTCCAAATGAGAGAGAGAAGAACCTCTTCACAGTAACAAGAAAAGGGGGAGAGAGAGAGCGGAGGAGATACATAAGGAAGAACTCCTTCACAAATACAAGAAAAGGGGGAGAGAGAGTGAGTGAAGGAGATATGGAAAGAAAGGAGATAAACGGTGGCCGGAGGTGGTCAGAGGAGAGGTGGAAGAACACCTTTGCCATCGTGAAGAACAGCTGGTAGTGGAATTTGGGGAAACAATTTTTTCGCCTCATTTTTTACATGATAAACCTCTGATTTATTATCAAAGTTGCAGACCCTAGCTCCTTTTTGTTTTACGGTAGCTAATTTAAAAGCTTATAAAATCACACCGAAAAACAAAAGAACTCAGATAGAAAGATATACTAAATTCAAATTCAATGTTTAAATGATATCTATAACAAAGTTTCCAGGATCAAAACCTATAATAAACTCCCAAAAATAACCTCTTTTTATATGATCATTATCATCCCAGACAAGTTCTAAATTTTGTTCAAGACAAATCCCAAGAGCAAACTCCATAAAAGCAACAAAAGTGAGCCTCCAGAGTCATCCATAATATTTTGTGCAGAGCTTATTACTGGAATGGTATACAAACTGAAACAAAATCTCAAACAGAAGTGCTTAAGAAACTTGATTTTCCCAACTCCTCCAAGAATTACCAACTTCACCAGACCCATTATGACCTAATTGATGAATAGAGTTCCATGGTCGTTGATCAAAGTGCTTTTTCTCCATCTCTGGTCGCTCGTAAACAAAATTTACTCTCTTCTTATTTTTGTCGTTCTTCCATTCTCCTCCACCTGTTTGATAATGACAGTCATTTTGAAACCTCGACGTTTTATACCTTGACATATACTGACTCGCACCTTCTCTCTTTCTCCAGTTTCCTTCCCAAGTACCCCAACCTCCACCTGTTCTTGCATATTCAAAACTGTCGCATTCTTGATTATTATTATTCCCCCACTGGTGATAACCCGGTGATTCTTCACCTGCATTTCCACGTGATCTATCATCAATGGGTGTATGATTGCTCTCCCATGGATTATCTTCATTAGAGTTTCTATTAAAGTCACTCGTACCTCGTCCAGACGATAAGTTATTTGTTGGCTGATTTTGATGATCTTCCAAATCACCCCATCCTGTACATGGAACAGGATGGTTCATTAAGGCAAGAGTATCACATCGAAGCCCAACGTTTCCATCCTTTCCCTCGTCATTAGGAACCATGGGTTCTCGATCTAAATCCAATAGTAGCTCAGGATCAATTTCTTGATTCCAATCAATCTCATCGATATAAATGTCTGGATTCGGTAGGGAAATGTCACAAGGGAGACCATTTATTTCGGCCCAATAACGAGATTTCGCATTAGAAAATGCTTCTTCACCTGCAGAATCATTCCATTGAACAACATTCTCATAATAACACATCAGTTTCTTGGCTTCCACTAGCTTTCCCCATGGAATCGAACCCACTGAAGTGCAAAACTTTTTCTCCCACAAGGGTACAGTTGGTTGCCAAGAACCTGAAACCACGATAACGACAACTTAAACAAAGGAAAAAAAACAAAAAAAAGGAAAACAAGAATCGAAGATTCACGAAACAAGAGATTTTTTTCTTATAAAGAAAGTCCACGATCAAGAAATAGAAAGATACTCCGAACCAAGGATCTAAATATTTCTATTTCCATCCATGTCTACCGAAATTTCCATCAAACCCGAACTTTAACGAAGTTTCTCTTAACAAATTTCCACGGAAACCGAAACTTCATTCCTTGGTCTAAACCACAATATGCATATTATTTGTTTGTAAGAATCAATCATTCCAAGTTCAAATCAGTCCTTGAAAAGAGAGTTAATATTCATTTTTAAGTAGAATTCTTTCTAGATTGTCAGGCTCTGTGTTCTGAACATTTTTAGACAAAGTACAATCTAATAGGTCCAATTAGAAAAAGACAAAGTGAAATAAGAGATTGAAGCCCAAAATAGAAAAATTTACCAGCATAAATAATTTTCAACTCCAAATAGACCAGACCCAGAAGCAGAGGGTATACCAAATTAAGAACCCTAAAAAAACATACCCATGTATATATGTACAAATCTTTCCCGTAAGAAGGAAAACAAACCCTAAAATATAAGATCATTAATCATGCCGACAATAACGATAAAAAAAACTACTACTTTGTTAATTAATCAAAACCCATTACCCATCTTGATTACTCAACCTAGATTTTGATATTAAAACAAGAATTAGAAAGGACAAACATACCGAGTGGGGGTTTCTTGCTTTGAGATTTGGATGATGTCGTTGAAGTTTCCTGATGACGATTATTATAACTAGGAGTATCAAATTGATTTTTTCTTCTCCAATCAACCATCTTCAAAGAAAACCCTAAAAAAAAAGATCTGGATTGATCAATACGATAAAGAAAAAACAAATGAATTTCTTTAATTGAAGCTTTTCTTCTCAGAGAATCAAAATCAATACTTTGATTAGAAATAGATTTGAAAATTTTGTATTGTTTCCCTTTTCAGGGGAATTCCAATTTAGAGAGAGAAAGAGAGAGATGGAGTTTTGGCAGGATTTAAGGTGACGTGCAGAGAAAGAAGTTGAACCTAGTTTATCCATGTAAAGAGTAATTTTACTGAAATACCCTTGTGTCGTAACACTGATGTTAGCAGAGAATGAATGTCGGCTGGTTTGAATGTGTTTGCTTGGTGTGTGGTGTGGCTGTACTTTATCCTGCCCCCCATCAACTTTTTTTTCTTAATGTTTTTTGGTTGGGTTTTAAGTACTTTTTTTCTTCTTCTTTTTTGTTGAAGTGGGTTTAAGTGTTTAACCATACCCAAATAGGGAAATGATCCTAAAAGCAACTTCTTGGTAGTAGTTGGACACTTGTGTTTGGATGCACGAGGTTGTTCGTAGAAGTAAAAATCAATGATTTATTGAATGTCAACCGATAAGACGGATGAGAAACGTTAAATGTACTTACTATTTTTGTTTTATGCACCTTTGAACGATTAGAAAGTATAACATATTAAATGGAGCTAGAAATAGGATGGAGAAAAGTATCCAGTGGGAATTTAGGATTTGGAAAGAGAACGTAAAAAGTTTAAGAGAAAGGTAGATTTGGCAAGAGAAAAGAAGATGAAATAAGGCGCCTTGAAATAATTGTGATGAGAGAGAAAATCTTTTTAGAGGGAATCAGAAATTGGAAAAAGGAAGTAGAAATCAGAGAGATTATAGAAATTGAAGACAGAAAAAACAAAACGTTAGTTTAGAGAGAAAACATTTCACTCGAGAGAAAGAGAAAAACACACGTTTCACTAATCCAGTGAATGGTATACTCACCTTTATAATGTCATTTTAATGATTTGCAGGAGATTTCCTCCAGTGGCAAATACGTAATATTGTGGAAGGTATACTCAGCTTTGTAACGTCTATCTTTATACTTTTAGATTTCATGCCAGACTCAATCTTAAAATCTGAAGTACCACCTAAGATTTAAGAGTTTTTAATAGGAAACATCTCTCAAATGCAAAACTCAATTGAGATCTTAAGATGATTGTGGAAGCATTTAATTTTGAGATGTCTCAATTACAAACTCTATTTTTGAGATCTCTTTTGAGAATCTTAAGTGTCCTAGTCATCAAATTTAATTTTCGGACCGATAGAAAACCTTTCTTTCTCAACTACTTTTTCCTATTAAATGTATGTGTGACATGTATAACTATTTGAGCTTTTTTTAGTGTTGCATTGGAGAATGACTTAAATAAGAGACACTCAATTTAGCCATACAGGAAATAGAGTCTCAATTGAGACTATAAATCAATTAAAATTTTCTTTTGTGTTTTGCATGGGAGATGCTCTTAGCTGAAGACTACCTTAATTCCCAAAACCATTGGACCTTCTCCCTTGAAATAGGGGAAGTTTTATCGGCGATGTCTAAAGTTGTTTGTAGGTAAAGAAGCACTAGTCGTAGATAAGGTTTCAATTTGACCCTTCTTCCACATTAGAAAGAGAAACCCTAGTTCGAAAGTTCCATTAATGGAAGCATCAGACTAGGATTTCAGTGGAATCCTCAATTGAGGGTTCATTCCTATCTTTCTCCATTGTATTAAGAGAGGACCGTAGAGAGAGAAGAGTGTTGACGAAGAGAGAGAGAGAGAGGAGGAGAGAGATGTTAACAACAGAAGAAAGAAGAAGAGAGAAAAAAGAAAATGTTTTTTTGTGGGTTGGAGATCGCCAGCCGATGATCTTTTGTTGGAGAAGGAAGATGGGCATTGCCCCCAACCACGTTACTTCTGACCATTTGTATCATTACCATTTGTGAGTTTACGTTTAGCTAAATTTCTTTTAACAACTTTGGACATTGCCTATAAAACTCCCCGTAAAATAATTCATTGAAGTTGTATCTTGTAAATAGTCAACCAAACATGGCTTGAACTAAGTTATCAAAGACATGGGGACACATATGATGCGGGCCATAGACATTTCCAGCTCCTCCATCAGTATCCTAACTTTTCATGTCACACCCTCTTTCTCTCTACACGTTTAACCTCATTAACACGACTTTTTTCTTTTCTTTTCTTATGGTCATATGTTAAGGGCTCCGATAAATATTTTATACTTTACCATATGTCATACAACCGGCTATCAAAATTCGGAACTAGACCCCTAAATTTTCAGCCATGACAATTATCATAATAGTATTGATATCCGTTGGTGATTACCGATCATCATTCATCTAATACTGTCTAACTATATTTTCTTGTGCATAGTTCTAATGACAGTAGTAACCTGCTGGATTTGATCTTCATTAGAACAGGCAGATAAAAGTACTTTCGCAGTCCCTCCGTCCGGGTAGCATCCAGCATCAACCATTTCTTCGAATATCTCTAAGCATCTCAAGTACTGTTTCTTTTTTGAGTAGGCACCCATTCTACTTGTCCATGTAACGACGTCCGCTTTCAAACCTTTGGCAGGAAGAGAGCTAAACAACTCCTCCATCCTATCGAAGAACCCTGAGCGGCCATATACATTGATCAAGATGTTGTAGGTGCTTATATCGGCTTCGTAATTGGAATCACCACTTTCCATTACTTTGAAAACCTCTTCCATCTTTGAGAACTGCCCCGTTCGTCCATAAGTATTAAGCATACTATTCAAAACATATGTATCTGGTTCCAGGCCTGATTTGTGCATCTGATTCACCATTTCCTCACATTTTGCAATATCACCGGATTTTGAGTAGGCTGATAACAGTAGCATGTGAGACTTCATTGTCGGGGTCATTCCATGCTTCTTTAGCTCTTCAAATATTTCTCGAGCGTCTAAAATCAAATAACATAGACAGGGCCAAAATGAATCAGGAAATGATCTGTTTTAGGATCAAGTTAGTATCACAAGCACATTATCCTTACGACGTCAACCTGTTAATTTAAAGTGATTCACAATGATCCACGTAAATTTAGCAAAATAGGATGCATACCCAAAGAAAATCAGCAAATACTGGATTATGAAGTAATGGTGTTTATTTAAGTGCGTTATTAGATCAATCAATTTCTACTTAATCTACAAGTTGGCGTAATAGAGTATGAACATTTTGTATTTGCATATAGAATTACAATTGCACACCCTATCTTATCAATTCCTAAGGCTTACTATAAGTTGACCTATCTGAAAGTGCTTCAATAGAGAGTACCAAAGCATAAACTCGAGATGAATATTTGTAGAAATTCTTGGAATAACAAGCAGAACCTTAGTTATAGATTTTCTTACCTTCATGAAGACCAGCCCTCCCGTATGCGTCTACCATAATATTATAGGAAGCTCTGTCGGGCTCGCATCCCATATGCTGCATGAGTGAGAATATCTCAGCAGCTCCATGCGGGAATCCTGCACGACTGCTTGATGGAGTAAATAGGTTAGCGATAATTGTGTTTCCTCATCCCTTGCGCCACCTTCTTCATTTTAAATCTTTAAGTTGCAGCAAAATTTGGTAAATTCGAATAATTTAGTACCTATAGGACTCCATGAGTGCATTATAAACATAAACATCAGGTTCGTAACCATCTTCTTGCAGATCCTCAAAGACTTGTTCAGCTTTCTCACAAAGTCCTTCCCTTGCAAATGCATTCATTAGGGCAGTGTATGTACATATATTAGGCTTGCATTTTTGACTTATCATTTCCTTGAATACCTTGAGTGCCATAAATGATCTACTCGCTTTCCCGTATAAGTTAATCAACATTGTGTATGTCTCTGTTGAAGGTTGACAACGATCTCTTTTCATCCTCTCGAAAATCTCTACTGCTTTTTTCGTGTTTCCTCTTCCCAACTGCATTAACCCCTCGATGTACGCATTGTACACAACCACACCTGATATCCATCACTAAAAAGTTGGTTTTAGAATCAATCAAATCTTATCCAAAATACTAAGAAGTGGACGAAAGAGTTTATGTTCCTCTTCAGGAAATCATTTTTGGAAAAAGTACAGGAAATGCTATTCTCTGAACAATTGTGACAAGAACGTTGACAAGTTGTGATGTGGAAAACGAGTCAAATGACCGAATCAATCTGGGTCCTTTGTATAAACAACTCCAAATTGATCAGTTGTGGAAACTCGCTTTGCAAGTCACTACTTGTTAATATTCTTGTCACACTAGTTGGGAAAGAAGCCCTTCCCGGAAATCGGGTAGTACCCATAAGAAGGTAAGTAGGCTTACTTGGAGGGAATCCATGTATTCGCAACTCAGAGAAAACAGCCTCAGCTTTATCTAGAAACCCTGATTTGCAATAAGCTTTCAAAAGCAGAGCATAAGTATCTTCATTAGGTACAACTCTAGCTTCGAGGAGTTGAAGATAGATTGATTCAGCCTTACTGGATAGCAACTTATTTCCATATGAATCAATAAGTAAGTTATAACACATCACATCTGGTTGAAATGAGCTTCTATATAATATCCACTTGCACACAGTGATAATGGGATCCCATTGTTTGTTCAAACGAAGTTGAACAACAACATTGATTAAGTCATCCCAAGTTGTGTGAGTTGGAGGAAGAGCTTCGAGATAACCCCATACTATCGAAGATCTTCCCTTATTCGCATCCACTTCTTTACCTTCTTCTTCTTCATCATCTTTTGATGAGGTTTGATTCTTAAGAAGGTTGAAGAGTTTCTGAGCAGTAGGACTCAACACAGGAAACACACCATCTACAAACCCTGTCCCATACTTCCATCCCTTGCCTCTCAGTGTTCCACCTTCAAGTTCATTCACTTACGTCTATTAGTAACATTCTTAGTCTATAAATATTTTATACAAGACAATAGCCTAATTGCAAATAGGGAAATTTAGTAGTTATAGTAAGAGTTTACCTTTCTTCCGGGAAAGCTTCTTGTGATTGAAGCTTCTCAATCTTCCACGCTTGTCTAAAAAAAGAGAGTCACGATTACTATTTTCCAAGGGCGCCAACTGATAACGATCAATTGCGGTAGTTCTACTACTAGTGCTGTTTTGACGCCCCAGCTCAACAGCTTGGCTGCTATGCACCTCTTGCTGCTCCTGTTTTTGTTGTTGTTATGAGAAACAACATTTAGGATTCCAGGACAGGGAAATGTTACCTTATTATTATTAATGCAATTCATCGTCATAGTCGTGAAGAGTAGAGAAGTTAGTCGGAGGTTTATTTGGAGAAGGAATCAATGAAAACTGAAAAGGAACGGATGGAGTCACATTTCCCTGGCCAAATAATAGTCTCAGACTTCATCTCTTATGGATAAGTTACATAAGTACTACGGAATAAAACGGAGATAGGAGATAAACTAGCGGTGTCAAATTCAAAATATTCGTCTTTACAAGTATAGCTCTATTGTATACTAGTTAGCGGAAATTGACACTTTTCCAGCGAGTTTGTTGATTTGTTCATGCTCTTCTCCACCTCACTTCCTCTCTCTCTCTCTCAATATTTGTTTGTTTGTTCTTAAACTCTATACTCATTTTTCTCATTTGCTTTTCTAACAATGCATACATTAACACAACAAGTTCGTCTCTCTATCTATCTAAATAGTTCAAGTTTGAGTTTGCAAGTAAAAATGAAAAAAAAAAAACAAGAATGATGACATACCGGGACTTGGAGGCCAATCTTATCCATGGGAATATCCATTATCACCATCCCTCCTCCTTCTCTTCCTCCTCTTGTATTGCTTATCTTATTGACACCAATTAATGGAGGAAACCCCCCGCCTGACAAATTACCCAAAAACATCTTAAGACTTAATTCATCCAGAATCGATTATGTTAATTATTCTTCTAGTTTGGAGCTAAATTTAAAACTAATTAGAATAGAATAGGCCAAACCCAATTGAAACTTAATTGAAATCAGAAAGATATTGCAGAGAGAGAGAGAGAGAATGAGAGACCATTTGGTGATGTTGTTGTAGCTGTAACCAAGAAAGACCTCCTGAAGTTGTTGCAGCTTCTGACTCGGAGATGGAGGTCTGGGAGATGGAGAGGAAGATTTAATAATGCCATTCAATCCCCTCTCTCTCTCTCTATCTCTATCTCTTTTTGTTTAGACTACACTACTAGAGTTTTGGTTCAGTTAACCAGTCCAAATGTGTGGTAAACACTCCATTTTTGTTTTTATTCAGTGCACCCGATAAATCTTGGTCATAAACTGATTCCAGCAAAACTTGATCATGGACTGAGGAGGGATGTCCTACCACTACACTAAAGGGAGGTATACGTTTTATCAATTGTCTAATTAATCACCCATTCACCCCAAACGTCAATTGGCACCCGGACATAAAGGTCTTTGATTGAACCCATCCGAAACCCAAACCGAACCTTAGGATTGAGGCCAGCTCGAAAGGTTCCAGTCGGATTAGGCCAGGCTTCGGAATCAGTCTGAAATGTTAGGCAAAGAAGCAAAGTTTAGCTTCACTCTTTTTTTTTTTTTTGTAGCAGCCAGTGTGTCTCAAATTCATGACCGAGAAGGTGGAAGACTAAACCTTCTACCACTTCAACGAACCAGTGTTTATGGGCTCTGCACAACTAACCAAAATTATGATATCATCCTCCTCAATAACATATGCTTCTTCAAGAGCCATGTTTGCTATACGCTCCTCCTTTTCTTACAACAACATTCCGTAATCTCATTCTCTCTCTCTCTATCTTGATATTTGTTTTTCATTCTCTCATTGATTTTTTCTGAACAGGAGGAATTATACACAGTTACGAGTTCTAACCTCGAAGCCATCATCCGTCTTATTGTGCAATAACAATATCCACAACCACCTCCGCCGGCAAGGAGGAAGAAGTGGAAAACCCTCCTCATCTTACATTTCTCTTCCTTCTCTTATAACCCCAAGGTATTTTAATTACCGTGCCCTAATTTTGCTCTCTTGAATTGCATTAGTATTTGTATTCTTTCTGTTTGTGCATTTGGGAAATGGAAATAAATATGGATTCAAACTACAATTACTCATCATTTGGTCACTAAACCAACAGAAGAAACTAGTCCCACATCTCTCGCAAGAGTGTCCTGATCCTGGTCCTGGCTATAGGTTTATGCTCAAGCTTAGTAAGTGGCGAGGTTTTTTGAGTGGGTTTGTGGAGCATTTGCCAAGAACAAAACCTCGTACCCGTCGGCATGGGCTTAGGGTGCCAAAACGTGGACAATATCCTTAACTGCCAAGACTTGGGGCGTCAAAATCTCATTGCTCTCGTGAGAGTTTGCATTAAGGATTCCATTAAATTTAGCTTTTTATGTCAAACCAACTTCTCTAACCTGGGATTACATGAGCCAACTACTTCTAGCTTGTTTTAGTTCACATTTAGTAATGACACTTTGCAAAATTATTGTTTCACCGACTTATTCGCATTGACAACTCATCTCAAGTTATGAATTTCAGATCACTGTGTTGTAGTGCTACTACTAATGATGAAGAAACTTCTGCCAAAGCAGCTGCTGCAAGTGCTGACACTGAAGAACCAACCATGTATTTTTTTCTTGCTACCCTTGTAATGTTGGTCTTAGGTTGTATCGATGTATTCTTAATCTACCATGATAATGTTTTGAGGTCTTTCCTACTGTACTGTCATTTAGATTTGACAGGATCATTGCTAAGGAGATACCTTCAACAATAGTATATGAAGATGATAAGGTTTTGGCATTTCGTGATGTCAACCCTCAAGCGCCAGTCCATGTGCTAGTGATTCCAAAGTTCAGAGACAGTCTAACAAAGCTTGCAAAGGTATTTTATTTTTCTTTCTCAGATGTCAAATATACAAGTCCATTTACTTGTCGATATTTTTCTGTGTGACGCTCAATCATTTTCACCTCCTTTGCGTGCCCACGACAAATTTGTACGAAGTTAACATAAAATGAATTTGTCCCTGCTAACAAGAAAAGATCTAGCTCTCAATGACTCAGAACTAGTTTCATTCGATTGACTAGTTTAATACAATTCAGTCACCTCCCATATATTTGTGCCTTCTAACTTTGATGGCCAACACTCATTGAGGTGGGACGTATACGAGACAACTTAAAGGTCGGGCACGCACTTTCTAATGTTTGGTTGACTTTTGGTCGTTAATCGCTACATACCAGTCAATCGTTTGGTTGACTACTTGACTCTTATATTAATTATATATTTACAGTGAGCACGAATTGTTAAGTTGTGAAAGACTGCTTCAGCTCAAGAAGTCAGTTTCAAATTAGGGTATTTTAAAGAGTATTTCACGTTTACAATATCAGAGTGTCGATTACTTATTTTCCCTTTGAAGTAGCAGCATTGAACTGATGCCCATAATAAAATGTTTGAAAACAATTCATAGAAACTCGAAGAGCAAACAATCATGTTAAACTTGTCTCTTTCATTAGTTGCGATTGTGGATTAGCATGTGAAGACTTAAAGCCCCAAGCCTTAGCAGTTATTGATTATTGTCTCCGCTTTTGACACGAGTTTTTCTATTCATACAACAAGCTTACAACAATCAAAAAACAGATTTCAATCCTGTAGACATGGTTTTCTTCAAGTCATTTTCATTTATTGTTTTTGAAAATTGAAATTTATTTTGCAAATCACATTGATCACAAGATTGGAAATTTTGTAAGACTGTTGTATCAATAGAAAAACTCCTTCTGACAACCAGATCCAAGCCCAGCGTGTGCAGGTTTTGTTCTTGACAAAGGCTTTACAAGCCCATAAAAAAGGCCTTGACACAATGACACTTACTAGCTTGAGCACCCACCTATAGCCCAGACTAAGGATGCTTCCCTAAGCTCTGTGGGACTTTTGCATTCTCCCACCCTTGGCAAACGAGCTGTTATCGGCTTTGATACCATCTGTAATGCCCTAGGCTTTAGCAGTTATCTATATTGTCCCTGCTTTTGACACCCAAACCCAAGCTCCAACAGGTAAAGGATTTTGCTACTAGCGAAGGTTGTACAAGGCCACCCAAAACGCCTTGGCCCTTACTAAGCTTGAGCACCTCACTAATAGCCCAGGCTTCCCACACTTCCCCAAACGATGTGAGACTATTACGGACAATTAATGATCTATAACTTTTTGGGCTTTGCTTCTACTGGGCTACGAACGTAACATATTCATTGTGTTTCTTAGGCTGAACCAAGGCACAATGAGATATTGGGATATCTGCTCTATGCTGCAAAAATAGTAGCAGAAAAGGAAGGCATCCTTGAAGGGTTTCGCGTTGTCATTAATAATGGTCCCAGTGCTTGTACGTCTCGTCCCACTATTCTCTATATACATTTGGTTTTCTTGGTTCTTATTTATATTTTCAGATTCGTACGTTTTGTTGTTGAAATACATATATGAATGGCCTTTCGCAGGTCAATCTGTTTATCATCTACATCTGCACGTACTTGGAGGGAGACAGATGAAATGGCCCGCTGGTTAGAGATCTAAGGCACGGCTAACCCTGCTATCAGGCTTGTTTTGTGTTTGCCCCTCTTATTTGCATTTTTCATAGTTATATGCAAATATACTTCCATTTCCCTTTTATTCTCTTCGTGGGTGATAATATAATGTTATAAAATCTCTTCAACAAAAAAATTCTTATAAATCAAGTGCCTAAGGTGTTTAGTGATAATTCTTTTCCTCGTCAGATGTTTTGTTTATGATCTGGTTAAAGTTTCTTTGCAATATCTTGATTATCACTTGATAGGTTGAAATATTTGTTTAAATTGTGGTTATGGTCAATGATATTCTTGTCGAAAAAGTTTGTAAACATTGTGTCCCAGTGAAAAAAGTTTGTTTAAGTTTTATACAGGACATCCATGTTCATCTTCATCTTCAAATGAGAAAACTGAAATCATAGTTGAACATGGTTTGGTTGTTTTAGTTTGAAGATCAACATGATTGCTTCCATGGGAGAAAACAAGTAAAAACCTAATTTTGAAACCAAAGTTTTTTATTTTTTGGAATATAACTTCATTGATAAAGCTGACTAGCAGCAACTGAACATCATTACATCGAGAAGTTACGAAAGACTAAATATTACATTTCCAAGCGCAACGGGCTTAATGTAAAAAGTCGTTACTGGGCCATATATTGTTGGGCCTGCGTGTGGGCTGCTTCGTTTGCTTCCCTCTTGATAAAGATGAACTGACTGTTGGGCTGAGCCGCCAGACGTTCTTTTGCTTGGAGCACTCTGCTTCGAATTCGTCATGGGGGGTCATCTTGGCCGTCGGTTACTGATGGTACGATGAGTTGACTGCCCCCTTCACATCTTGAAACCAAAGTTAACACTGTTAGAGAAGATGAATGAAGAAGATGACCTAATAAGATGAACGAAAAAAAAATGTAAAAAATCAGTGGGAATTTATGTTGGAAAGAAGATGAGTTAGAACTAATAAGAAGAAATCTAAAGATTTCTAAAGGGTTAGAGATATTTATAGAGGGGTAGAATAGGATTTACCAGAAACAAGGACTAAAATTTCATCAAAAAAAAAACAAGGACTAAAACTCCATTTTTTTTATTTTTTGATGAAGAACTCCATTTTTTTTTATTTGACCCAAAACTCTATTTGGATTTTATTTAACACATAAGCCCCGTGACCCTCAAATGAATAAGACACAGTTTGGGTTCAATAATCATTTCAACTCTACCCACTTGTGCTAACAGAAACGAGTGGTCGAACGAATTATTATACCCAAATTATGACTACGACCAATCTGAAACGTGCCTCCAGCATTTTTTCTCGAAAAAAATCAGTAACATATTCAAACATGAGATAGGTGTTAGGGAACGTTAATAAACGTCTTAGGAGATCGAATAGTTTCCAAAATTAAGAGTATCTCAGACGCTCTCTCCATTTTTGGAAGTTCCATATAAAATATCTATGGTGGTTTTGCAATGACATGTACATAAATAAGAACCATCCCTTTATATATAATCTTCACTCTCACACACTCAGACTTCCAAGTTATGCCAAGTTCCATTTCTTTCTTCTTCCCTCTAAAGAGCTAGAGCATTTTTTGGCTACAATATCAAGAAGGCCAAGCATGGACAGACAAAAAATTGAAATTGAGGGAATCGTTAATGAGGAAATCCGACAGGTGACTTTTTCAAAACGCCAAACGTTCTCCAAACGTCAAGGTGGTGTTGTTAGAAAAACAAATTAAGAGAAAGCTCGCCGGCTTTCTTAAACACCAGATCGACGTTTGAGAACGTCACTTGACGTGACTCCTCATTAACAATTTTCTTAGTTTCGACTTTCTGACGGTCGATACTTAGCCTTCTCGGAGTTCTAACCAAAAGAGCTCCAGTTATACAGAGGAAAAAAAGAAAAAAATGGAATTTTGCTGAGCTTTGAAAGTTTGAGTACGATGGTGAAAATAAAGAAATGTAATTTTATTGAACGGGGAAGATCGATTGTGAGGACGAAGATATATATAGAGCTCACAAGTTGTGATTTTCTAATCTCATCAAAAGAAAAGTTGTGATCTTCTAGATCCTATATAAATGACTACTAATATTTACCAAAAGTAAACTATAAGTATTTGATTCTACCTAACTTCCATGTTTAAACGACTACGAGACCGATAATGAGAGGTAACGTTGGCACGTGTCTAACAAGAGTTACTAGTCTGTGCTCCAAGATTATATGCAGACATAAATATATAATAAAAAATTAGTTAAAAATCTTAAAAGTGTGTGTTGTGAGTGTCGAAGTTAAAAACAACTTTTAAATTAAAAATCTTAGAAGCCTGTACAGTGAATGTCAAATATACAAACAACCTTTTCCATATTAAGTTAAAAATCTCAAAAGTCTCCATAGTAAATGTCAAAGATATAAACAATCTTTGTCTATCTTTAAGTTAAATACAAAATTTAATCAATAATCTTACAAGTCTATGCAGTGAAGTGTCAAAGATACAAACAATTTTCTTGTTACTTTTAGGTTCAAAATCTTAAAGTCTACCTATTTTTTAAGTTAAATCTTAAAGTCACCGGCCGGCCAATTTTCCGGCCGGCGACCTACAAACATAAATTCTTTTTTTTTTTTCTCTCTCCTCTCTCTCTCTAATTTTTTTTTTTCTTTTCTCTCTCTCTAGAACAAATCTAGAGAGAGAGAAGGTTTGTTCTCACGAACAGACCTCCAATGGCTTTTTCATTTTCTAAGATGGGTTCTTTGAGTTTTATTGTTTTATTATAGTTTTTCGATTTATATATTGTATATGAGTTGTTAATATCATCAGTGCTTTTATAAGTATTTAGCCCTAAAATGGTCTCGTAGGGCAATGCAAGCTAGCTTTGATTTCATTGAAGAATGTAAATGTATATGAACTTTGTAGATCCTGTTATCAGTTTAATAATTTTCTGAAATTTTAGGGTTGGATGATTCATTAATCTGTAATGGGGTATTAGGGTTATAGAAAGTTGATTACTCTAGGCCCAGGGAAAGGTACATTCTTATAACGTATATTGTGTGGAATGAATTGAAAAGTTTAACCTTTTTAATTATTATTAATCCTGGTTAGGTATAAGGATTATGATTTGTATTGTCTCTGTATATCTCTACTTGGTAGATCAAACAACTAACTGATTATACTGTTATCCGCCAACGAAAATAGCTTAAGATTTGTTTTGTTTGTCAATGATTCTATAAAGCCATTGAAGGTTTGTTCGTCTAGATCTGTTCTAGAGAGAGAGAGAAAAGAAAAAAAAATTAGAGAGAGAGAGAGGAGAGAGAAAATAAAAAAAAAATTATGTTTGAAAGTCGTCGGTCGGAAAATTGGTCGGCCGGCGACTTTCACCGGAGAAGATGATGAGGTGTCGAGAAGATGAAGTGGTAGAGAGAGGTGATGAGATGGAGGAGCCTTTTTTATAGCATCTTCTAAAATTAGAAGCCCCTTAGCAATAAAAAGAAACATAAAAAGTCAATCTTGTTTGACTAGTTTTAAGAAAAGTCTTTATTCCTCGGAGAATTTTTTTTATTCCCCAAAGCTGCGGCCTTTAAATAAATGGTTTGAATTTTTACATATTTTATTAGGAGATGGTAATTATTACGTCGCACGGCATTTTTAGTTTTTAAAATGGACTATAAGAATCATCATTACAAAGCATTAATACATAATCAAGAAATAATACAAAAATATATTAACATTCACAAATCGAATAAACATATAACTGACTGATTTGAACCCTAAAGGCCATATACATCTTTCTTTTTTTGAATATTGACTACAATGGTCATTAGAAAGGCATTGATATATCGATACAATGTGATAAGCACGATATTGTTGACCTAAAGCCCGATGAAATTAAATGGTCTAAAGCCGATGAAATTAAATGGCTTAAAGCCCACATAAACTAATTTACACCCAAATTCAATATTCCTAGATTTACACTTCCATTGGATCGAACCTAGGACCTCAGCATTGCGGAGTAGATGCACTGACCAACTGGGATACCAGTTGTTGGAGTGGCCATATACATCTACCAAACGGCATCCCAACGAACATAAAGCTTATCTAATCTACCTCATTTGTACATAAGATCAACAAATCCTAGATATGCACTTCCAAGGAATCGAAACTGGGACTTCTGTATTGCGAAGATGGTAACTAATACCCAGTCTGATCGATTAGTCACTTGCCTCATCCTATCTACGCAGGCTGAAATAGTACCCAGTCGACCGGCGATGCTAGGCTGAACCAGTGCGTCGCGGGATAAAACCAGACCGGGCCTCCCTAAACGGGGCGACCCTGTCGTACCTAAAAAGATGTTAACGGGAGACGAAGGGAGACGAAGCGGAAGAAAAACAATCTGCTCACTGAGAAAACTACACAGTTACTACTGTACAATACCAGAGCTTTTATATATAAATACTGAGAAACAAATTTGGCATTTTACAAGGGCTTTATAAATCA
>BEHA01000035.1:1271948-1296408 GCA_002897215.1 Eschscholzia californica subsp. californica
ATGGGTAAAGGGAATTAGAATCCCTAGATTATGGGCAAGCATATTGTCCAGAGTAAAGCTAAGAATCCAACCAATGTTTTAAAAAACATTATTATGCCTCAAGGTGGTATAAGCTCACAGGGGGACCCTTTGAGCCGTCTGCCTGGACGAGTAAAAGGTACAAACTTCTTTTCTTTTGAAAAAAAATGATACCAGATATGCAAAAACATAATACTATAATTTTTGTACTTTAGTACGGTAAAATAAGGTCTAAGTGTTAAATAAACAACATACCAATACTTTCGTGTTCCCAACAACTCGAAAATTAACAGGTGACTTCAAATGCACACATTTTAATCTCTGAGTTTAGGTGACCGCCTCGCCTCGAGGCGTCCCGCGGGCCTCGCTGAGTCCGCCTTGAATCCAAGATATTTCTTTGCCCACAATCTTCCCATTGAGTTCTACATATAATCATAATCTTCTCCTGCCAGAATAACTAAAAGGAATAGGATGTGTTCAATCCAAATGTACATGAATACATTATTAAATTGGTTGGTTGCTCTTCAGCAAAGAGGTAGAATAAAGGAGGAGAATCTAATAAGGAAATGACTCGAGAAAGTGTTGAACATAAATTTCATATCATGTCTGTCGTAGGAAGGTAGTCGGATGTATCTGAACGGATCATAGACCGCCATTAAAATTTCTTACACAAACTTCATGACAAAAAAGACCATTCATAATATAAGAAATTCTTATACTAGCATATTTACTTTGGTATTTCTGCTAACAAAAGGACCACCATAAGGCAATCACCCAAAAAAAATGAGAAGCTAAATCAATAACACCCAGTATAAATATAAAACATACATGTTAGACTGGAGAATAGCATTTTCAGCCAAAATCAGAGATTCATAAACACTATTAGGAATGTTAGAGTTGTTGATGGGACAAAACTCACCACGGCGACATCAACTATGTGTTTATACTTGTTTATAGAAGAGGAGATATGCTTGGTCATGCAACACCTGGTCTGTCCTGATACCTGTAACATATGCATCGTCATATCGTAGCCACTGCCCTTCAGAGTGACGAGTATCGGCAGTGTAATGTCCTTTTGAAGGATCCTTCCCGTGATGGGTAATTGTTGCAACAAGTTCATATCTACGACTCTGCAAAAAATCAATTTAGAGGATTGTTCAATGGTCGAAGTGACAATATCAAATTTAGGGAAAACTGCAGTTAAGAATTATATGGAAGTAACTTATGCTCAACATGTGCTATAAGGCCGATAAATGTTGGAAGAAAATACAAGGACCACAACAAAAATTGTTATGGAGCACAAACAGTATCTTTGTGGGAAAGTTCGGTCTCATCGTGGGAAAGATGGTGACCATGCAGTCTGAACATACCTCAGATGAAGGAGAAACAAGCAACTCACGGCCCAGAACTAGTTCAAGAGGAAAATAGACAGGCTTATGCAGTTTAGTGCTTCCTTCGCTTCCATAGCTGAACCTCATCAGATGCAAAATCAGTATCTTTGAAGGTGTCTGTATCTTTACGGACTTGCTAGCAGTTACCACACCAGCCTGGAAATTCACATGTCCGCATATCATCAAGGGCCAATAGAGACTTGTAGATAATCAAATGAAACTAGGAGGAATGCTGTTACAACATAAGAGCAATTATAACATGCTGAACTTTTTGAACTGTCAACGGGAGGCTCACTGACGTCCTACCCAGTCCAAGAAATAGCAATGCATAATAAAGATTAAGATAATTTCATTTCTTAAATTTCAAATGAGAAGTGGAACCACATGTTTGTGTGTTAGCATGTAATAGTGTCAATAGATTAC
The DNA here is from genome assembly GCA_002897215.1 of Eschscholzia californica subsp. californica. NCBI lineage: Eukaryota > Viridiplantae > Streptophyta > Magnoliopsida > Ranunculales > Papaveraceae > Eschscholzia > Eschscholzia californica. The sequence goes on from BEHA01000035.1 coordinate 1,273,781, forward strand.
AAGGTTAGTCGAATAGTACGTACCTTCCCCCCTTCTGATGTACGGTATCCTTCAAGTCTTTCTGGAGCTGAAAATAAGCGGAGTGCATCTGCAATTGTACTGATAGATTCTGGGAAAATATCCAGGTGGAGCAGGAGAAATGGCTGAACTGTGGCAGATGCTTTGATATCTGTAATCACAACACACGATACAATTGAGGCCTTCAACCTTTATTTTATTTAGAAAAATACACCCAGAAGAGCCTGAGCAAATCAACCTGCTTTTAAGACGGCTCAATTTGTGAAAACAAGTTTATTTGACAGTAGTAGATCTTTGGCATGAATCCTCATGTTGTTTCAACTACCCCTGAGAAAACTTTGAAAGAGGCTACCTAAACAAATCTAGGGCTTAAGCACAAGCTCTTAAATAGGAGTAGAAGGAACGAGGAAGTATTACAGTTCCAACCTCTGCATTCCAAATTTATATTACGTGTAACTGTCTATCTTTTTTGTTTTCATTTTATTTTAGGAATGTTCTCAACAGAGTCAGTGTACAAATTCTGTTGCCCATGTTAACTCAACTAGTTCATACAATGAAGAACCCAACTAGTTCATAAAAAACTGGAAATAAAACAGAAGTGAGAAACAGATATTAGCAATCAGCACTTGTTTTCACTTTTTAGATAACCAAATGATAGTTAATCATGCATTCGAAACAGAAGTGCATCAATATACACGCAAATTTGATATTGCACGAAATGAAGAAAAACTAATAATTTGCAGATTTAAGTAATTTACAATATTACCTACCTTTTGCTTTCACAACACTTTTCAGTTCTCCTCCGAAAATTGCACTTAGTTTTGACGGAACAAAGCTCTGGGTTCTGGTTACTGCTGATTTATTCTTAGGTCCCACAGTTTCCCAACCATCATCTACTTCTGCAGTAGAAATCAAAGATAATTTGCCTCCAGCAGAATTGAAGTTACCTTCAAGCTTGAGTAACTCATCATGCATTTGATCCATGACAAAACTTAAAAACTCCTGAGCATCTTCTTGTCTGAAAATGTGAGGATGCACGATACTATATAAATCACTTTACTGAAAGGTATAAAAACACCCTAGTTAGGAACATGTTATCTCCTAACCAATTTTCTGCAGCAAGATAGTTCAAGTCATTTTAACCAGGGCATTAAATTCCATTTTGCTGTATAGCTTGTCAGATCGAAAACATATATATATATATATTTTTTTTGAATATGTATAAATATTTTCTCATTTATTAGTAACAATAACAAATTTAAATGAGGTAGAGATATTACTTACATGATAAAAATATTATCTCATTTATTAGTAACAATAATCTACTCATTAAGAAGATTAAAATCCTAAATGTCCATGCTTTAGATAATTCCATGTGGACTCCACATATAAGTGTATGCGAATTGTAAGCTCAAATTTATCTGTATTTCTGTGTTCTGCTAACAGAAGAACGGTGTTTCCCTCTGGAGAGTAAATAGGAGCGTTAGTTGTAATATGCAAAAATCCACACTGTATTTTTTTACTCTTGTTCTCCATATTTCAGTGAACATTTCATTCTTTTAGTCATTCAGTGAAACATGAATACAAAAGGGAGCTTCAAGTGAAATCTCGTGTCAGGTTAATCTGAAATAGAAAATTTTGGTCATTTAGTAGGAAAATTTGTCAACATGTAGTACAATATGGAGCTTCTTAGAAAATAAATCTGCACAATAAATGAAAAATTGTGGTAGAATGTTTATATGAACCGAAGAGTATTTACAATTCGCATTGCTAGCTAGTGCTATTACTGACTTCCCGTAAGTAAAAATTAGTTTCTTCGATATCTTTCTATTGTGTTCACAATAATGAAGCCCAAGAAATTAACAGTTAATTGGTTTGTTCTTTTTGTGAAATCAACCCAGCAATCCTTTTACGTTTCCGAAGGATCTAAATAAATTAAGTGTACAAATAAATAATCCAATATACTGCCAGGTTATAGTTTAAAGTATGTTATGGGAAAAAGAGAAATAAGGAGAGATTAGGTGCTAAGTAAAACCTTGGTCTGCCTGATACGCCAGTTGGAACTTCTGGGGTAAAATTCATCAAAACTGGTTCAAACATGGAAGGGCTGAAAGACCTCCCACTCTTGAGAACTGGTGTTTCATTCTTCTTTGTGCTAGAATCATTAGGTATGTCAAAGTGGGAGATAAACTCAATAAATGCCCACGATGTAGGATAACCTATCTGAAAAAGACATCAAATTTTACACGAGAACAAATTCAGATAACCACGTAAGAATATAGATTCTTACTAATAAAGCTAAAGGGAAAATATTATTCAGCAATTCAGCCACATCGTACCAAATGTACAAATGTCTCTCCACAATTTAGCAATATCTCGAGGAGAAACATTTAGGTCAGGTCTCTGAATTTGATGGTTGAGATTGCTTACATTATTCGGCACATGAATTGGGTACAAATAATTGCGGCTGGGTCGCATTGCTCAAAAAAATAATATATTGCACATAGATTGTAAACAGGTATGCAATCAAACAAAAATGTTCTGGTAACCGAATTAACCTTTCAAATGGTAACAATTAGTATATTTGGCTACGCTACCAGATCCACTATATAAAAGAATAACAAAATAAGTTGCGAAAAAACATGATCTTAGAGGGAAAGAAAGAAAACCTTGGGGATGTTTCTGGTTCTTAGTTCCTGCAAAAGCTGAACAAATGGAGAACAGGAAAGAAGTGCTTGTAGAGTTGCATTGAGAAAACATAAATTTCCCAAGTTGATTAAGCCTCTTGAGAGTAGATTCACACTCATTACCTTTGCTTCCCCCTCTTTGAAACCTGTAACAGATATCTCGTTGCAAATGGAACGGGACATAGGAGGGGAATTAGTTTTTTTAGCCATTTCACCTCCAAAACCATGTGGCCCCAAAAAGGGTGTTTGCACTGCAGATGCAACTTTACTTTGCGATATACTCAGCAAATTGGACTGAGAAGTAGTTTTTTCGGGTTCTTTTACCCCATTACTAGGGGGAGTAGAGTAAGTTTGAGTACTTCCATTTTCTTTACAGTTCCCTGACACTATACTGAGAACACCGTTTTCTTTCTTAAAATTATTAGGGGCGCTGTCCTTCGAGACTAGCTTTGACTTTTCGGCACTGCCTAAAACCTTTTGAGAACCTGCTTCTTTGGGGTTAACATCTGAACCACCCAAGGATGACAAAGCTGCAAAGTCTAGAGAACCAAAAACAAGATCTTGTTTTTGAAAACGTGATGAGGCATTCTTCTCTGCTGACTGTTTCTGGAATGACTTTAGCTCATCCTCGGAGAAGGACCCAAATATCAATACCTGCTTAAACAAAAAGAGATCTACAAAGATCAATCTAAATCATACGAGATAGTATGGAAGTGAACAAGCAAGAATTTTGCAGAACCTACAGGGGCTGTCAGTAATAATGCATTAAAATATTTCACTGCTTAACTAATTGTCCACTAGATGGAGTCCAGACTACTTCAAACAGAGAGTAAATAAGCCCAGGGTTTGGTTGACTACTCACTATTAAGCATTTCGTGCATGTTTTGCGGTAGAGGTGTAACGTATTACCTATTTTCTTTATCAAATTCCCATTAATAAGAGTATCCCTTGAGTTCTTATTGTCGTACGCAAATTAACATTCATTAGTAAGCATTTCATGCATGTTTTGCGGTAGAGGTGCAAGACATTACCTATTTGCTGAGTGTCCCTTGAAGTTCTTATAACCGTATAAAAATTGATAACTTAGTACGTATATTCAAAATGAAATTTCACCAAGAAAAACCTCTAACAAGTAAAACGCATACTACATATGGGTAGTATTTAGAAAACAAACTCAGAAAAAAAAGTTGATGTATAAGGGTATCTTGTCCTTATGTCGTGTGTTTGTAAGTTAATACCATGCTGTGGGTGATAACGAGTTAGAATATCGATCTCGTTAGTGTTGTTTTCTGCACAACCAATTAGTTTCATCTTCCTGTAACAAAATTGGAAGTATTTTTCAACATTTTGTGAGAAAATCAATACTTTCAGGCCTGTGATAAGTCAATGAGAACGGTTTCGTAAGTAGAAAAAACTGGAAACCTAAATGAAACATTAAACATATCTATTCTCTTTATCCTGTTTTCAGCAGGGAAAGAAGAACGAAATCTATAGAACTCTTCAAATAAACAGCTTCGTATTAAAAAGAACAATGTCGACACCATTACTCCACAGCTAACAAGCAGTGAATGAAAAAGTTAAAAGAGTTTAAGAGTGTTGAACTGTTGATTATAGTTCAAATCAGGTTAGGGTTAGAAAAAAAAACAACAACATTTTTACAACAATGTCAAATCTAAACGATCAAAAGCACACTTAGTAAAAGAAAGTGGATTCAGATTTGTCATATAGAAACTAATGTACAATATTTAGACAAGAAATCACCCAAAACCAAATAGTAAAAAAAAACAAACCTTAGATTCATTCATAGCAGACTGAAACCGGAAGAATGGCACTTGATCTTTTGGCGATGAAAGACGAAAGTGAACCTTTTTTCAGGTGATGAATAAAAAACTAGGGTTTGTAAAAACCTACTAATGGAGAAAAGAAAAGAAAGGAAAGGAAGGTGGATAGAAGAAGACATGAAATGAGATAGAAAAACAGGTGAAAGGGAGATGATGAGAAAATAGCAGAGGTAAGCATTCGACTAAAAGAAGAGAGAAATGTACAGAACTTTTTTTTTAGAGTGAGAAAATATTGAGATACAGATTTGGTAATAAAACTCTGTTAAATGGAAACATCAACCAACCCCTTCTTCCCGCACCCACTTATCAAACAAGGAAATATTTCTGTGTGCAGGCTGTGCTACTGTCATGCAATAATGTGAAGGGTACCCCTTCCCTGCTCATGTCCAATTAGGGATGCCTTTGCAAATGAGTATTGGGGTCATTGGTTTGCGTCTAATTCGGAGTGGTTTATAGTCAAGATTTATTCATGTGATTGTAGACCCTAATAATAAGGTAAATGCAATAGAGATTAATGGATTTTAAGGTTTACCCCGATGGTTTTTAAGATTCATATTATATTTTCATGAATAACAACGGATAACATATCATGAATGTAACAACTGATAGTCTTTGAAGGGTCTAAGTGTTGTTTGTAATTAGAGATGTTCCTTTTTAGGAAGTGTGTGCACTAAAGAATGGACGAAAATGGTCTTTGTGATGTGAGCGTCTAAAGGCGTTTCTCTAAAGGGTTCAACAATAATCAATTCCCAACAATTATAGGTGTCCTCCACTGGGACTAAGAAGTCTAATGACATGCTTTGGGCCTCAGACTGGCGCAGTTGACCCCTCAAGTTCTCTCTTAATCTTTTTTTCAAGTTCGGGGTCTCCCATTTGTTTTTTGTACCTAAGAAACTCAACAAAATCTAAAGACCTTAAGCTTGAAAAATAAATCAAACCCACAATTAATCTACTTTCAAGTTTGGACTGGTTGGTCTGTTTTTTGATAACTCTAGGTTTAATTTGCTTAAGGTTTGACTTTTCATAAATGGATGTTTGATTTTCTTCGTGATGTTTAACGATGATATTTGTTGATAGATTAATTATGTTTTTGTTGGTTTATTCTTTAATTGATTTCTAGATTGAATTTTGGGAGAGAAAGTAAAGAGAGAAAAAGGAACAAACGGGGAAGAAATGAAGAAGAATGGGTGCTCGGCAGGCCCCTATAACAGTTTTGGGAGGCTCTTACAGACTGGAGGCCTCTATAGCATCACGCAGGTACGGGATTTTGTTCTTGGCGAAGGGTTCACGGGCCCCTGAAAAGGACTCGACACTTACCAAGCTCGAGCATACACCTATAGCTCAGGCTCCGGACACTCTCGTAAGGGACGCGGGACTATCACAGGGGCCACCTGTAGCGTGCCACTTGTCGTTATATTTTTCTCTCTCATTTCGTCTCTCGTCTCATAATTTATAACGACGAAATGTTTTTTTTATCTCTCACAAAATCTTCCTCTTATCTCTCCTTTTATAAAATAATTTATAAAATAAACTAACACATGTTGAAGATATGATAATATCTCACCTGCCCCATCATGAACCTTGTTCGGGCAGACCCTCCCCGAAATTTCAATCTTCCTCTTATCAGTTTAACTTATTTTAATTAAGTTTTTATTTTTTCAATTATTTTTATTTAAAAAACCTGCGACCCGATCCCCCGAGCCCGTTAAAGCCCGATTGGGCTCTCGGGCAAAATCGGGTTGCGGGCTCGAAGAGTCTCTAGTTTACCCGGCCCGAAGTGCCCGAAAGTCCAATCGGGTAACTTACCTTCGAACCCGAACCTGCCCGAGCCCGAAAATAAAAAAACCCGAACCCGCCCGATTCCCACCCCTACCTAGGGGTGGGATTTTGGCCCAGAAACTCGGAATCCGCCCACGACCGTCCGAGTCCGAAGAGTCCGTGACCGTCCGATGACCGAAGCAGACCGTACCCGCCCAACCAAAAGATCCTAACCGGACGGACGTGGGCATAAGTCCCTGCCCGGTGGTCCGACCAGTATGACCGTTTGTTTTGTCCGCCCGATCATACCCGCCCAATTACCCTACCCGTTATACCCGCCCAATTACCCTACCCGTTATACCCGCCCGGTGACATAATTAATTTTAAACCGTTAGATATGTAGGGTTAATTACAACCTTCAGATTCGAAGGCAGAAATATTTTTACTATTTTTTTTTGCCTTTCCCTTTCTCAATCTCAGCCGACCTCACTAAACTCTCTCTCGAGTCTCGTCCCTCTCCTTCGAAGATTGAAAGTTGAAACCCTAGAATCTGAAAAACTTAGAATCAATAAACCCTAGAATCAGTAACCTCTCAGCCTCCCTCGTCTCTCTTCTGTTGATTCGGGCAACCTTTCGAGTCGAAGCTTTCTCAGTAACCTCTCGAGTCGAAGCTTTCTTCATACCTTCTCTTTGTCGAAGCTTTCACTCTTTGAATCTCTATTTGTAAGTATGTTTAAACGCTTAACCCTAAGTCTCTAAGTGATTTTTTCTTTATCTCTCTCTGTATCGAGAGGTTTTTAGTGGATATTTCCACACAAAAAACCCAGGAAGATCTTCCACAAGGTTTATTCTATCTTTGTTATTCCTGATTTCTCATTGTTTTTACCACGGATTATGTGATAATAGTCAAAATTTGGTATCAAACACTTATAATTTCTTTTCTCTTTACCTTTTTTTTTGCGTCTGTTGACAAAACCCTAGAACTCAACGTTAAATAAACCCTACAGGATGTTTTTTTTATTTCTGGTTATTTTGGTTCTTCGTTGTTAATTCAAACCCTGGTGTCTTTGATTCTGTCCTATTTTTTTGTTTGTAATAAATGATCGTTGGCGAGTCAGTAAGCGTACAAGCATACGATTTTAGTTAGGGGTGGGAATCGGGCGGGTATGGGTACCCACTGGTAGTTAAGTTTCGGGCTCGGGCGGGTCGGGTACTTGTACTCCTTGCCCAATCGGGCACTCGGGTAAATCGGGCGGGCAAATTCAAATATTTGAATGATCAAAGCCCGCCCATGCCCAGTTAAGGACTCGGGTGGATCGGGCTTCGGGCAAACGGGCGTCGGGTAACCCAACATAAATTTGATTTAAGTGTATACGTACAAGCTCACGGGCCAAGTAGGGTACATGCAAAATTTTAGAGAGGTTGCCACCATTTAGCAGGTGCTTCGGACAGATTTTAGGGTCTAGAAGTTCGTTATATATAATTCCTAATCTCCTTTTCAATCCTAGTGGGACAGTGTGGGACTATTGAATTCCAACCCATTTCAAAGACTAAACTTTTAGTCCCACACTATTATCTTAGTGTGAGAAAAACATGAGTTGGGGTTATATAATCTCTAATGCCATTACATGGTGAGAGACCTTCCATTACATGGTGAAAGATCATCCAAATCTGACGGTGAAGAGATAAAGAATGGGATGGAAAGTCTTCACCCAATGGCCTTTAATCCCACCTTTAGCACACACTAAGTAGTTGTACAAGTAGGTTTAACTGGGTATTAATCGGGTAATCCATCGGGCATCTCATTATGGGCTCGGGCGGGCTGCCGGGCAGGCCTTCTCACCCATGCCCGCCCACTAAATTCTAGTGGGCGGGCGGGCAGTACCCACCTTCGGGCTTCGGGCGTCCACAAGCTCATCGGACTCGGGCGTTCCGGATCGGATATCGGGCTCTCGGACTTTTTTCCCACCCCTAATTTTAGTTATAGACATTCAAATTTGATTTTAGTTTAGAAGTTCATATTATTGAAATTCATATTTGAATTTAGTTGTGAAGTTCAAATCATATAGATAAATTGGATTTTAGTACCTAAGTTCAGATATGAAAATTAATTATGACTTCTAGTTTAGAAGTTCTTTTTACGCAATCTTAGTTTTCAGCCTGTCTCTACGTTAGTTCCTGGTTGAACCCTTGATTGTTTATTGTTAAAACCTTACTAGTCATATTCAATCCGATTGTCATTCTGCACCTAACCCATCATTTTTTTAAATGCTATGTTGCAGGATATTGTTTTTCTTACTTTGAACGGTCGTAAAAATGTTGCGTAGAAATATAAGACTTAGGCGAGAGTACATATACAGAAAAAGCTTGGAAGGGAAAGAGCGATTGCTCTATGAAAAGAAGCGTAAGATCAAGGCAGCAATTGAAGGTAATATTCTACATTCTACTGTCGCTCTCCTCTCTCGAAAAATGTAGGACGTGTTAATCTGTTTGTGTTTTTTGTAGAGGGTAAACCGATTCCAACTGAGCTGAGAAACGAAGAAGCTGCTCTACGAGCGCAAATGGATTTTGAGGACGAACAAACTGCAAGTAAGTTGGTAAATTTGTATTGTCTTTTGGTTATCACTGTAGGGTCATGCATTCTAATTTTAGATTGTGTTTTATTCTTTTATTTAATTTCGTGTTATTTCAGTACCCAAGTCGGATATAGATGACGAATATGCAAATGCATCTCAAATGGATCCAAAGATTATGTTGACTACATCTAGGGATCCAAGTTCCCCTCTCACTCAGTTTGTCAAGGTTATTGATGATTTTCCTATTATACTTATAAGCTTGTATAGTTTTTTGGTTGTTAACTTTGGGTTATATTGAATTGACATATTATTTCAGGAACTGAATCTCATATTTCCAAATGCCCGACGAATGAATCGTGGTGGTCAGGTTGGTTTTTAATGAATTTTTTGGAATGGCCTATGATCTTACTTGAGATAATGTGGCAGACAAGGTCACAACTCATCAATTACTTATAGTCTGTCACAGTGTTATGTGGATATGACTCCTGTCTAGCCTTTGCATTTCACTGAAAACTTGATTTACTTCTGCAGGTCGTCTCTGAAATAATTGAAACTTGCCGCGCTCATGATTTTACAGATGTTATTTTTGTGCACGAGCATCGTGGTCAGCCAGATGGATTATATGTTTGTCATTTACCATTTGGTCCAACTGCATACTTTCATTTACTCAATGTGGTATGAATTTTGAAGGTGTCCTATATGCTTAGATTTTATGTTAACATTTTCTGTTTGGGCATATGAATATTCTTGCTTTTTCTTTATGCTTCCAGGTTTCAAGACATGATATTAAGGACAAGAAGTCTATTGGAACAATGTCTGAAGCTTATCCCCATCTAATTTTTAACAACTTCCCAAGCAAGGTATTTCTTGCTTTTGTTTATTTTATTTGCTAAGCTAATGCCGCATACTCACTGCCTATCCCTCTCGCTTAGGAGAAAAATAGTCTTTCGCTGCCTACCTCTATTTTTTATTGGAGCATCCAGTCTACTTGTGACGTGATTATCAATTGTTTCTTACACAAGTTGTTCTTATCGATTGGTTGATAACAGCTAGGACAAAGGACAACAAACATTTTAAAGCATCTCTTTCCGGTGCCAAAACCAGATTCAAAACGCATCATTACTTTTGCCAATGACTCTGATTACATTTCATTCAGGTTGGCTTGCTGTTACTCAATTTATTGTTCTAATAAAATTTCATTATACTTCAGTTCATGGCTGTTATCTTGTAATACTCGTCGTGAATATAATTGATCATGTGGTAATCAAATGAGAACTGTTCTCATAACTGACGGGGCATAAAGGGAGGCACCTAAGCTGAAAAGTGGAGGTTGGACCAGAAATTTACAATTTCACTCACAATCGTTGATTAATTAAAGAGCTTTTTACAAAGTCTAAGTTTGCCATGGCAAGAAACTTGTGTGATTTGTTATATAGATAGGACAGTAGGATCCAAAAGTTAGAATCTCTTAAAATTTCCATAATACACTCCCACCAAAACGATAACTATTTACTATCAACTAATATAAACAAGGTTTCTTTTCTGAAATCTATAAACACTTGTACTTTGGCGAAGGATCCAAAAGAGAGCGATAAAGAGGGAATTGAGTTTAGAGAATACAAAAGTTGTACTGTAAGAACTGAGTCACTCTATCCTCTAGTGTTTTGTAAGATATATGTTGACTCCATATCTCAAACAGTTCTTTGTTGAATCAGTTAATGTAGATATCAATTTGCATAACTTGAAGCCAAGGATGGGGCATGGAAAACGTCGAAATCAGATGATTCTTTTAATAGTATATTTAGTTATTGCACAACAGTATGGTCTATCTATGAATTTGTGAGGATTAAATACTGCTTGGATTTAATGCGTGAAACCCCGTTTGGATAAACTTATTGCTCCACTTGAATTGACGTGCCAGATACTAGCTATGGTTTGTTGTACCTTACCTTTTTCATGACTGAATTGCTTGTAAAGTAGGATATTCGTTATCAAGAGTCTCAAAAGTTTCCTTGCTTTATTTCCTTTACTGTTTGGAAATTTTGGATTCAACCATTAAGTGATAGGTTGCCAAAGCATGCTGATTTTGTCTAGCTTCTGTTCTGACTTTTGTTTTGAATACGCAGGCATCATGTCTATGAGAAACGGGATGGTCCCAAATCAATTGAATTGAAGGAAGTCGGACCTCGTTTTGAAATGAAACTATATAAGGTTATTATATGCTTTTTAGTTTATCGTTTGTTACTCTATTGTACTTGAATCACCTTCTTGCATTCACTACTTATCTAGTTAACTAGGACTATGTCTTTGGTTACGAGTTTCTTATTTTTAGGTATAACTTCTGCCCAAAACTAGAAACAAAATCACTTCCCTAGAGGTCTTGTTCACTTGCTGAACAAGTCAAGGGGAAGTGTGTAGTTGGTGAACACCCCGAAAAGAACTTCCAGTTCTAAAATCACAACATTTTTGGGGTATTCACCTTTTAGAGAACAAGCATATGTATTATGGTTTCATCTTTTGAATATGATATGGTTTGTTTCGTATATGTATTATGGAAATAAACATCAAATAGGATTTTCTCAGGTCTTGTTGAGCTTCTGGAAATAGACAAGCATAGTATTTGCTCTCTCTCAAATATCCCTTCCCCGTCTCTGACTTTATGTGGTGTTGGATGTTTCAGATAAAATTAGGAACAATTGATAATGAAGCAGCGCAGGATGAGTATGTATTGAGGCCCTACATGAACACTTCAAATAAACGAAAATTGCTCGGAGATTGACCGATGTTCTGAAATCGAATCGAACTCACAGTTTTGGCTTTCTGTGTTAGGAGCAAAGCTTGAAGCAAGGGTATTCTTGTTTTCTAATTAGATGTTAGTTTTTATTTGGAAGTACATGTCCACTGTAATAGGGTGGAATTTAGATGAGTATTACTATAGCCATCCCCTAATCTTGGTACAAACTTGGTATTTTCTTGATTATGACTCATTAATTTAATCCTTCAAGTTTTTTCAGTGATAGAAATAAATTTGGCTTGGTTATATGAGAAGTCTTACAGTTTTGAGTGAGGATGATGCTTAGAAATGGTTAAAGATTCAAGCAAAATGGCAAACTGTCCAAGAGGACTAGCCGCAGATCTAGTGACCTGTCATCTATGTTCTTCATGACCATCGCCGTTGCCACAACCAACTCTCCATTCACTCTTGTCATCTCCATCCCCTCTCCATTCATCTCTCTCCTTATGGCAGAGTTTTTTGCCATTGATATCCCCATGGTTAGAACTGTGAAGAGAGAAGAGGGAGATGAGAGAGAAGGAAGATGACTATGGGAGAGAAGATGATATAAAAACAATCCAACTTTTGGTTAGTTTGAAGATGTTGACGAAGGTGTTGGAAAGCCAGAGTTAACTGAGCTCAGACCACAAAAACAAAAAGGTCAAAGTTAATAGAGGAGCGAACTCGGGAAGTTGTACATAAGCCAAGAGGCGTTGTGGCCTTGTGGAAAATAGCCATTTTCTTAATAAAGGATCAAACTGACTTGCGAGTCAGCTGGTCAGGGGTCGGGGCAGACTTTGTGGAGTCCTTCGACTTCCTCATCCGCCCTAAACCCAACTACATATCCTGCCTTCCTTTAAAGTTGTAATTGACATTGATTTATAATTCTTACTAGTACAAGAACTTGTGTTCTGGGGTCTGCTCCAAATTTAGCACAAGAAATATGCCAAACATTAGGAGAGAATAGCTGGGTGATTTCACACCATCTTAAATGATAGTATATAATCTCTGTTCAATGATCAAACGAGCCCGACAATCCAGTTCAAGCGATTACTGTTTTGTTTAACAATCCAACATATTTCCTTCATTCTTTACATTGTCTTTTTTTTTTTGCAAGAAATATTTCCATGATCAGTAAACATATTAACATAATCATAGGAAGGGGTAACAAAATACAAGATGCAAGTTCTTGTTCGACTATACAAAAAACACAAACGAAAAACTGAAAAATACCGTTTTAATCAGTCATTGATGAATCGGTGGTAGAGTTGAAAATCAAAAGCTATCAACAACATGCAAGAGATTTAACGTATCTGGGTAGATGAAAAATGGGCTGCTGCTACTGCTACTGCCGCATTTTATGCTCCTATACTGGATTGGTTACTCCCCGTACATCATGGTGCTTGTGTTTCATCGATCTCTGTTTTCATCGAAGCAAATTCATCATGATAATATTTTCTCGTACGAAAAAAATAAGTATATCAAAATGTAGAAGACAGATAAATAATTTTCAATACCTAATTGTGATGGTTTCTTGCTCTCTGAACTCGACGATTCGTTCTTGTGTTCTTCAGCTTCAGAAGATCGTACCATATCATCTAGCTCACCTTCCAGCTTATGGAACTCTTCTTCTTCTTCAGACATGATAATGTTAAATGAGTCTGGAAGTAAAGCTGCTAATTCATTCTTGTCGTTATCATCAAAAAAGTAATCCTCCTCTTCTTTATTCTTATTGAGCCAGAAGTCACGGAACCATGTCGATGTCTTCACCAGATCCCACCATTCTGGCGAGAAATCCTCTACTTCATGGAAATGCTCTGGTATAAAGATAGGGGCGTCCGGGTTCAACGAAGATTTTATTTCTGATACGACTTCCATTTCCTTCTGGTTCTTTTCTTTTTCCAGTGCTATCTGAACAAAACAAACGAAAAGTTTCTTGCCAGATTAACAACAAATAACCGCAAATACAGATGAACTTGGAAAACCCCTAGATACGATATTGATTATCAGGAAGAATGTGAGAACAAAAACAACTTGTTTTGAAGAGATTTGCACAGAGAAGAATTTCTGCAAACACAACATCATTCAAATAACTTCCTGACATTCTTCGCATCACCAATAGGAGAAGGCTAAAGTTAACCAACCAGTCCTAATTGGTAAACTATACTTTGTAATGCCCCAAAGCCTAAGCAGTTATCGCTATTGTCTCCGCTTTAAACACACCAGACCAAGTCTATGGGTATGGGGTTTTGTTCTTGGCGAAGGCACCACGAGCCTCCTCAAAAGGCCTCGGTACTTACTAAGCTTTCACCTGTAGCCCAGACTCTGGATACTCTTGTGAGACTATCACAATCATATAACCGATTTTGCAAAGACAACGTTACTTCTTATGGTTCAATATCAAATTTAGATATACCTCCCAAAATTTAGCCGAAAGAAACATATTCCGACTTGAAGTTCAATGAATGGTAAGTTTAACACCAATAATTCAATACGACTCGAATGACAATCCACCTTTAGAATGTTCACAAACCCATGCATTTCAATCACAAAAGTCTTTGGAACGATAAGGAGGTTTGCCAAATTAGGAATTTAGGTAGCCTGATTGAAAGAAATCCATTATAGTTCAAGTGTTCAACCAAGATGATCCATATAGAAGGTTAGGGCTATATTAAATTTAACTAAACCAGATATAATGTGGAAAATTGAATCTTCAAAACAAATTAAAATCCAAATTTATAACCCTAGTTGGCTAAGATATCAAATATGTTTCTCATAACAATCATTAATCATATGTTCGAAAAAGGCAAGATATAAGATCATAATTACCAAACAAGATATTTCCTATCAAATTCAATAATTCCAATTATCAATCTTAAAAGTAAGTTGGTTTTTTAAGATCTAAAATGAAAGGAGCTAAAAAGAATTCAGATATCATATGAAGAAGACTAGAAGAGATCGGAATAAACCTAACCCTAGAAATCAATCCATCGCAATCGGAAATGTTATGATATAAAAATTATTGATGGTTTTAGGTTTCATTACCTTTGGAGATTAGAAGATCGGGGATGATCTCAGAGTTGAGTAAAATAGAAGCAGCTCAAATATGAGGGATTCGAAATGAATTATTAGATAGTGTGAGGTCTTAACAAACTTCTTCCATTCGGTTTGTAGTTTGTGTATAGGTCATCAATGGTTGACTTGACTTGTCAATGTTTCTAGAGTTTTTCCAAGCCCCACTCCTTAGAGATACAAATTTCTTTTGCACTACAAAAATTTGGACGGGAAATTTCAGTTTATTTTTTCCAAATCTACCCTATAACACTTCATTTCTTCACGTAGGCAAAGGTTGATGGCAGATTGTTATTGTGCACGATACTTGTAAAGAAAAATTCACATCATCTTCCACTTCTTCTGCAAACACCACGACACAGGAGTATAACACCAACCACCATCCTTATTGACTTTTTCTCCCTCTCTCTCGGCTAGGATGGAACTTTGGTCCATGGTACGGTACCCGCCCACGTCCGCCTGCATCCGAGGGATCCGTGGACGCCCGGTGACCGAGGCGGTCAAAACCCGTCCGACCATAGATGTTTAGTGGACAGACGCGGACAAGGGGGCCTAACCGATGTACCGCCTGAGTCTGCCGGTTTAGGTTGTCCGTATACCCTTCCGTAATACTCTTCCATAATAAATGTGAACCATTAAATTTTTAGAGTAAGATGGTAGTGTTAGATTAGATTAAACTATGATATATAACCCTCGAATCAAAAGAAGTCTAACCCTTTTCTTTCTTCTTCTCTTCGACTATTTTCCATTCATGTCTCTTCTGGTTCTCAATGGCGAAATCCTAATCCTTAATAATAATCGGTGCTTCATTCTCTTTTGATTTTTCTCTGAGAAACTTCTTTCTAATTGATGATCATTTGTCTTGGTGTTTTTAATTTTGTTGTTATTGTTCACTAAGTTAATGAACTTGGTGACTTTTATTTTTTGACAAATTACAATGTATACCTGGTTCCCTCCCGACTAGTGTCCGGTTGAAAAAACGGACATGGACAAACATTTTTACAGAGAAAAACCGAAATGGCCGTCCGTTTTGTCTGGTTGCCCGAACGGACAAATTTGAATTGCGTTCGTTACACCCGGACTAGATTTATAGTTGTCTGTGAACTGCCCATCCAGACCGTTTCCCCATCCCTACTCTCGGCTGAATCTCCCTCCCGCTCACTCTCTTTCTTCTTCTCTCTTACCGCCTTCATTCCCCTCACAACACCACCACCCCTACCACCACCAGTCTTCTCTCTTTCTCCCTCTCTATTCAGTTACCTTTGTATTTTTGGTGGGTGGTGGGTGGGGTTGTAGGTGGTAGCCGACGGTGACCAGAGTGGTGATGGGGAAGAAGGAAAGAAAGGGACTAAAAAATAAATAACTTGTATTTTCTGTCGTTAAAATTAGGTTGTTCTTTCACCTAATAAAGTCAATTCTATGTCCACCACTTCTTGGAGTAGAGGTTGGACACCCACTCCGCAACTCGAAGGTCCTTGGTTCGATCCCATGGAAATAAAAATCCAAGATTTAGTGAACTTGAGTATAAATTAATAGGTAGGTTAGATGGACTTTATGCCCCTTAGAACAAGCCCAACACGTGGCCCTTGGGTTTAGAAATTCAAAATTTATTAGCCCCAACTCCATATATCAGTGCCCCAACTGGGGAGTCCGGGGTTGGGCTCCTAACCCTATCAGCTTGCTCTTATGATGACCTTTAAAGATTGGTATATGACCTCAAAGGATACAAGATGTTTTTGTTTTAGTGACTGTTCAATTAATGAATCTTGATGTAATTTTGTATTATCTTTATAGTGTATCAATGCCATGTAATGACTCTTGTAGTTTATGTAAAAAGAAAGTCAATTACTATATCAGATTGAATTCACTAATTTTTTTCACAGAAGTCTTTCGTGCCAGTAACAAATATTCCGAGCCCCTAACAACACCTAAATATAGCATATCTATTCCAAGTTTTCCAACTTAAAATTAAAGTTGGACTGTTCGATTATCAAATTTTGTCATTTGGACTTTGTAAACTAGTACCATTTTGGTCAAACTGGGGCATGGGAATTGTTAACTTCAAATGGCCCACCGCCCATGTTTAGTTTTTCTTAAGAAGTGAATGATCAATCCCAATTGAAATGAACTACAAAAACAATTTTGAAGAACAGAAAATCCCACCACCACTACTACTACTAAAAGCAAATCAATTTGGAGAACATAATCCTCAGAAAATAAACACTATAAAAACGGGTTTGAATCAAACTTGGTACCTGTTCTTGGGCAGAAGTCAAAGTTGCTGAATTTATCGGGAGTTGAAGATCTGATTCTCTCTCCATTTTGAGCAACTGAATTTCCTTCCCCTTGTCTGTTATAATTTGGAAAAACCAACCCAAGTTTCAATTTTTCCTGATCAATTTTCCTCCTTTTTTTGTTCTACTTGTTTTGAATGGTCTACTTCTTTATTTATATGTGGTGTACTTAATGATAAATGTGAAGTTGTGCTTTCTTTGTCTCCACGACTTTTAGCTTAGAGGTTGTTTGATAATTGACCCCATCTCCCTTCTCAAGAAAATAAAAACAAATACGACCAGAAAAGACGTGGTAGCAAATAACCTAACATTAATACACATTAAAAGGTAAAATGACCTCCATATTTATGAACATCTTGTTGTTTGAACCTTCGTCTTTCATTGAGTTCAAGTTTGGCCCTATTTTTCAAGATCCCGTCACATAATTGTTGGGTCACAATGAAATTTGCCTTTAAATACTACAGGAAAGAAATTATTTTCATTTAGTTAATGATTGCTTCGGCAAGTTGAGGACCGAACAAGTAGGCCTTTCCAACCCGAGAGAAGGCGACTACAACAATCATAACGTCGTGTTTTATACAAACATCAGTTGTTTTTCCTGAATAAACCTTAGACGTCTCTTTGTGAATGCCACCATTCTTTTCTCATTGTCATTTATCTTCTCCATATGTATTTTATTCCTTCCCATTAATCTTCTTGTCGTTAAACTTCTACCAAGTTTCTAAGTAACCAAACTTCTACCAAAAGTTCTATTCGTAAATAGTTATTAACAGTTTCACCAAAAGGATATAATTTTTCCACTGGGACAAATTACTGGTCTCACAACTCGGTAAAACAACTGTACAATAAACAAACAGAGATACTAAAAAAAAGATATATTATTTGTTTATTAACTTCTCCAGGCAAAAGGTCTCTATCCTCTCGACCTCTCCCCCTGAATAGGGGTGGGAATCGGTCCGGTCGGGCCTACCGTGGGCCTTAACTTCATCGGTCGGTCTCGGTCGGGCACTCAAAATCAATGTTCGCCTATTTACTCGGTCGGTCCGGTCAAAATCAACATTTCCATTGACCAAATCCCGTTTGTGACCGAGAGACCGATCGGGACTCACCGGTATCGGTCGGACGGTATCAGGCCAAACCACCTAATTTACAATTAAATAATACCTAAACGAAAGGTTAAAATTCTGAGATTCCATTAACTATTCTTATACTTTTAAATACCACTTAGTCACTTACAATTTACAAGTAAGATTACAATACTTTCAACAAAAAAAAAGTAACATTACAATATTGGGGGTATTTAAATTACAAAAGCACAAAAGTGAAGGCAGAGAGATGAACTTGAAGTGAAGAAGAGAGTCGAGAGATAAGGGGAAGGCAGAGAGACGAACTTGAAGTGAAGAACGAACTAGGGTTAGTTGTCTACAACTTAGAACAGATGAAGTGATGGATGGAGGCAGAGAGCGAGAAAGATGATTCAGATGAAGGTGCGGCAAATGAAAGGAAGGGAGGTGTTTAAATGGTTTATATAGAGGAGGGTAGAATGTTCTGGACTCTAGGGTTTTAATCCAACGGTTGTGCATCATACTCGATTGGCTCCAAATATCAACCGTTGGATTAACCCTAATTTACTACGGGTAGCGGGCAATCGGTCGGATAGGTAGTTAATTCGGTACTTAATGGTCAGGTCTATCGGTATTAACCATCGGTCTTTAATCGGACGGGTGAATCGGTACGGTCACCCGGTCAAAGGGCTATGACCATTTCCCGACTGCTAACTACCCGGTTGACGGGCCGGGCTTTTCCCGTCACGGGTATCGGGTACCCGTGGTAACTAACGGACCGGGCGGACCCAAGCGGGTACCGGGCTTCCGTGCCGTTATCCCACCCCTACCCCTGAATAATCGTTTTCTCTCTTCTCCATCTCTCTTAAACTACTTTCCAAATCTTCGTTTTTTCTGGAGGAGGGATCCCTCTTCCGGTTTTTCCTCTTTGTTGTTTATGTTATATCTATAATAAGATCTTGGAGTGTAGGTTTTAGAGAGAGATTTTATGGAATCAAATCTTATTCTACACGATTCTTCTTATTGGATTTTTCCTCTTCTTCTTGTTCTTCTCTCTCTAACATGGATCACATATGCATTTTTTAAAGTTACAAAAATTAAATTCGATGGAGGATTTAATCAACTAGTTGGTGATTTTATATGTTTAAGGAATGGAAGTATGAATAAAGATGTCAGTGAGAAAAGAAGATTCAATATTGCCGAATTCTACGATGAACAATTCAAGAAGATTGAAGATGAAATTACAAGTCATGAGAGAAGAACGATCAAAATTTCACTTTTACTAGTATTACATTATTGTTGCAATTTTCTTTTTGTCGACCTTTAGGGTCTTTAATTCACGATCTATAGGATCTTTGTGTCTGTGTCTTGTCAATTTCTTTCCCTCCATGAGGCACTTTACATTTAAGGTATGTAACTCTCATGTAGTTCTCAAAGAAATAAGAATTATCATCCATGTAACATGTGATTGAATCACTTATGAATGAAATATGGTTTCGAATGATTGCAAAAAAAAAAATGCTCCACACAAAAAGATATTATGGTGTGCTTGGTTGACGGAAACATGAATCCGCGAATTAATGAGTCTTTCGTATTCATGATTCCACGGATTCATGAATCGAAGTAATATTTTTTGGTTTGTATGGCAACTAATAAGAATCATATGATTTATTATTATTTAACTATTTTTAAACGTTTCTTTTAAAAACTATTGTTCTCAAAACTAGTTTTTTCAAATATCGTTTCATTCGAGAACCCTCTGTTTTCTTCATAATTTTTTTTTCGAAAACTATTTCAATTTTTTTCCGTAAACAATTTTTTTTTTTTTCAAAAATAGTTTTTCCCGAAAGCCGATTTTCGTCGAAAACCATTTTTCCCGAATATAAATTTTCTGAATTTTTTTTTCTTTTCGAAAACCACTTTTTTCGGCAACCGAGATTTCATGAAACCTCTTTAATCACGAAAATAGTTTTTTCCCGAAAACCATTTTTTGTGGAAAAACAGTCTTCATGAAGCAAAAAAATTTTAAGGAAATTTCAATAAGGGGTGGGAAAACGGCCTGAGAACCCGAGATCTGACCCGATCCGCCCGGACCGTTTGGACCCGCAGATCGAAGGCTACCTGAGCCGGGCTTACCCGACCCGTGGAAATCGGGCTTATAGGGCGGGACTCGGGCAGACCCTCAATTCCGAGTCCCGACCCGTTAGACCCGCCTGTTACCCGTCCGCGTCTACCTCCACGCTACCCGAGTCCGCGTGTGAGACCGATACCCGAATACCCGATCCGCCCGACCACCCTACTCGCTACCCAACTTAGGATCCGCGTGCAATTGTATAGATCCAACGACTGAGATAGGGAGCCTCTTCAAATTATATCTCAGCCGTTGGATCTAAACCACGTGTTCCTTCATCTCTTATAAAAGCCTCCCCCAGATCAGAAACCCTAAGTCTAAACCTAACGCCTCTCTCTCTGCCTCCCTCTCTCTCTGTCTCCTTCTCTCATCAACCATGAACTTATCCTATATCCTTAAGACCCACTTACCACTTGGGTTTACTTCTCTCTATCTCATCTATCTATTAATCATATCTTTCTGTCTCTCAGGTTTACTTCACTTTATCTCTGTCTCTCTGATTTCTCTGACTCCATTATTCGACAACAAAAGGTTCAAAGTCTACAACAATGGTTAATAGTGTTAGTACTTAGTCTAGTTATTTCTTTGTTAGTTCGTTATACTTCTGCGTGTAGGTACGACTTACGAATAAAGACCAAAGAGGATGGATAAGTTGATGTTCGTCTAACTGTATAGGTATACGCCGATGATCTACGAATCGGTTAAGCCTTCGAACTCAAATTTGAACGATGAGGTTTATGATCTTCTGTTGTTACTTTTTTTTTGATGTGATGATTGATGATGTTATGTAGTTTATGAAACAGATCTGAAACAGTAAAAAGAAATTTCAGATCTGTTTCAGAAACAACAATGAAATATCTTTGATATTGTTTTTTTTTTTCATTTTTGATGATGATACTTAGTTTCTGAAATAGATAAACAAATTTCAGATCTGTTTCAGAAACGATAAAGAAATATCGTATATTTAGGTTTAGGTTGCGTTGTTTAGTTTTTGTGATTCATATGTAGTTTCTGAAACAGATCTGAACTCATTTATGAGTCAGATCTGTTTGGTCAGACATATCGAAATCAACTATTGATCTGTGTGATCAAACAGATTTGTGATCTGTTTCAGAAATGTTGATGAAGTGTATCTGATTTGGTTGATTTTGTTATTTGTCATGTAATCATGATGTAACATGGATGAAGATATAGTGGATTTCTTTTTTTCTTTTCTTTCTGAAACAGATCTTAATTGTTGAAGTCTGATCTGTCTGATCAGACAGATTTAACCATTGATCTGTCTAATCAAACAGATCAGAATCTGTTTCAGAAAGACTAGGTAATTGATAAGTTAGTATATTTTTTTTTTCTATCTACGACATATATTATTTGATTTTTAAAAATATAGTTTTTCTTTTCTAGAACAGGTCTTTACTTGGATTTAAAAGATATTACATGATTTTTTTTTAAAAAATTCTTTTCTAAAACAAGATTTTAGTTGGATTCAAAAGATTGGTCGAAACATCAACTTAATGTTACTTTGATGGAGTTTGATCCGTTAAACGACGGATTTTCTGAAGCAAATCCTAGCACGTCTCGAGTTTAATCGCTCGATTAACGAAGGAGCGAGTCGTAACTTTTTGTTATTATTTTGGATCTTTTGGTAATTATGTACTTTTTGTTATTATTTTGGACTTTTTGATAATTATGTACTTTTGTTAAAAATATACATATATGAATTGTTATTTTAAGTAATTATTTGTTTTTATATTAGAAAATTTGTTTTTTTTTTTTAAATATTTTCAAGTAAAATTACCCGAGCCCGTCCGGCCCGAGCCTGATGGAGCCCGCTCGGGCAGACGGCTCGGACGGGCGATGTAACATCCCGTGTTTTAATAGGTTAGTTGAGGGACTATTTAACATTTGGGTCAAGTCGAAAGAGGGGCCAAACCAGCAAAGAGGACAATTTAGGGGGTATTTTGCGAACAGGCCAAAACCAGGGACCAAACTGTAAATTCGTCAGATTTAATAGAAGAAACCAAAATTCAGATTTCTTCTTTATCTTCTCAGCTCGACTGAACCTAGGGTTTCATTTTTGGGAAATTGGATTGAAGAGAATTTTGGTGGTTTTTGAGGGGGAAATTCGATTGTCTTTGGAGGTAAGTGATCATAATGGTTTATTCATAAGAACTTTCATTTATCTCTCTCTAAAGTATTATAGTTTTATAAGTTTGGGTTTAATGGAGTAATTGGTTTTGAATTTCATAGAAATTGGAAAGAGATTCAACAAATGAAAGTCTTCCTTATGATATCCATCTAAATCAAGGTAAGAATTCAACAACTTTGGTGATTTAATTAACCAATTAGATGATTTCATGTCAAAACTCTTAATTCTAGGGTTTAAGGTTTATGGAATTTGGGGATTTTGATGA
>BEHA01000035.1:1298099-1320921 GCA_002897215.1 Eschscholzia californica subsp. californica
ACTTTTGAAAACGTGATGGGTTTTGGATTGGTCTTCTACCAGAATAACTCGTGTTGGTGAGTATTCTGACCCCCTACCAGTTGTTAGTGTGCAGGTTCTTGGTTGTAGCCTCGAGGCGGAGTGTGTATTCCAGCCGGTGATCTTGTCTGACGAGGCTAGCAGGGTTATGTCGTTGTATATGATTTTTCGTTATTTTCAAGTTATGTGTTTATCGCAGAAACCAAACTCTAATATGTATATACGTAAAACTTAAAGTTGTTTATAAGTTGTATCGGCGTTTTATGAGGCGTTTGTATTTTTTTGTGGTTCGGGTTTCAACCCGAAACTGAGTTGAGTTTGTTTAGCTTCCGCTTTATAGTTTATTCTTGTATATGCGAATGTATGGTTTGCATGACAGGTTTACAGGTGCGACCGGTTCGATTTACAGAGGAGACTCTGCCGGATTTTTGTCTCGTCTGTGAGTTGCCGGGGCGTGGTCGTGTCTATTTTGGGACACGGGGCGTCACATGATCAGTTAACGGTGTTATACGGCATCTTAAAAAGTGAGTCATCTGAGTATTTTTGATAAAGTAGGGGGCTAGGAAAGAAACCACTCACAAAATTGGGGGCTATTAGAGAAATAACCCATAAAAAAATTGCATTACCAACCACTGCAACAACATTTCGATACAGGAATAAGAGACAAGAGAGTGCAACTAGAGTTACAGTGAGTTTATGGTGCACAAAGAATAGATATTAACAAACTATTGTTTATCACAAATAGAAAAGAGAAGACAAGCAAAACTCATTTGACACAAACGTAAAGAAGACGCTAAATTATTGTTCATCTCAAACCGACCGTGCGAAGATAAGGAAAAACAATGAAGGATACAATGAAGAGATACAGAAAAGGAGACAAAAGAGAGAGATAACGTCAAATTTAGAATTACACTGAATAAACTCAAAATATGTCATATTTTGGGAACAAAGTTTAGTGAATGTCCCTTAAACACTAGTTAATTCGATAACTCCGTGGGACGAAGGATGTTTTAGGGTTCGAAATATATGATGATATGTAATTTATGTTGTAGGATTTATTTGATTTAGACTATTCCTACCGTTAATACAGATTTGAATGAGTTTGCACAATGCAAACTGTGCACACGTGTGGTAAATATAAATTGTTTTACATATTTGTAGGTGTTCCAAACGAGCCCCACTACCTCCTCTTCTTTTTCTCGTAAGACATCATCATCAAAACAAATCTAAGGAGAGGGTGAAAGATTCTGATGTGGACCACGTGCGCCTGTCTCGATACTGTTATTGCTCTTTTATCTTTTTTTTTTTTTTGCTGACAGTTATTGCTCTTTTATCTCGGTCTCCGCGAAAGCGTGCCTTTCTGTCCTCTTTATCCAAAGTCTTTAGTTGGTGTTTTTTTTTTTTTTCGTCTCATAACCGTTGGATTCGAGCGACAAAGACCTCTTATACCTTTCTCACAGAGTCAAAGTAGCTTTATAATTCGTCTTTTCAATATCCAACTGTACTAGTTTGAATTTCATCACCTCGGGATACACATTATTAGATAATGCGATACAAAGGTCTTTTGCACAGGAAGAGCGATATTTGGTATAGGCAGTGCGTTAGAATCATTTAATAAATAATACTAAAATATAAGGACTTGAATAAAAATTAACAACAAATCTAATATTCTATTCACTTATAGTTTTGTCTCACATAAACAACACAACATTAATATCAATCGCTACTATCAACATCACCATTAGTATTAAAAAGCTTGCAAATACATACGTTTATTGTCTTCGTTTACAAGCTTTTAATGATGCCTCAAGATCCAACGGATGAGGAACCACCATTAATGGAGAAGAAGGCAACTTATATCAAGAACGAAGAGTCCTTTGACTCAAACGAAGATATCGACTTTAACGAGGACGTCGACTTAAACGAGGACATCGACTTAAACGAATATATCGACTTAAACGAAGAAATATATCAATGAAGATAATATGTCTGAGGGGTAAAGAAAAATCTTTTTCTTGTCTTCCTCTGTGATTGAACAAACATTTTTAGGGTTTTAGGTCGTTTTTGTTCCAGTAAAGGATTTTCGGTTGGGTTGAATGAAAAAGACAACAAATTTCGACCGGCTCGACTGAAATTTGGCTGTTTTTTCAACCGCTTTGGACGAAATTTGTTGAACTTTTTAGTGGGTCTGGATGAAAATTTTCACTATTTCCATTCACGAATTTTTGTTTATGCTAAGCGGAACTTCTTTTATGTAAATGTCGCTTATGTTTCCATGTTTGCATTCCTCATTGCAAAATCAACTCATCATACTAAAATATATTAATCAGTTCAGAAGATGAGGAATAAATCTTACCTTTCCTAGTTTGAATTCTTCAATGCAATATTGATACTTGAAATCTTCTAAAGTTACTGTAGTCAATGTTAAAATCCTAAAAATCTATGGAGAAATCAAACGATAACAAAAGTTACTAATCCTTCTATGGAGATGAGTGTTGTGTTAGTCATCTAGGGTTAGGGTTTCCATCTCTATCTCTCTATTTGACCCAAACGAACAAATTCAGGGATTTCCATCTCTATCTCTCTATTTGACCCAAACGAACAAATTCAGGGGTTTCTATCTCTTTTGGTTAAACAGGTCTTAAGAGTTTCTATCTTTTGGCTGAACAAGTTTCAAGGGTTTCTCTTTTGAGTTTTGATCGGACATAATTTTAGGGAGGGACTAATGTTTAATTTTGAGATATTTTAGAAAATAGTGTTTATCTCTCCCTAACCTAAAAAGCTTGCTCTCCTTATCTAATACACTGCCTTTACTAAACATTGCTCTTTCTGTACCGAAGACCATTGAAAAATGCGTAGTCGAGTCTTGTTTTTCGATCCGTTAAGGACTGATGTTGGAAAATTAGAAATCTCAGTTGTAAATTTTTTTTTATCTTTCATTTATTTCATTTGGACAAACTTATGTGTACACGTTTGAATTGGTGCAGAAAAATAGTTGCAAGTTTTTTTTTTTTTATATTTTTTGTTGCAAGAGTTTTTTTTTCTCTTAGATCTTACTATTACTTTTTAAACTTTCTCGACATTATTTCTTTTTTACCATCAATCTTTGTGGATGAATTATGCATACTATCTACGAAACAATTGGATTCAAGGGCGGAGCCACTAGTCAGGGTCCAAACTTTAGGCCTGACTAGCCAGTAAAAGAAAAAATTGGAGACTAAATAAGTTGACAAATTTTGTCACTGTTTTTCTTGTGAGTTTTTTTTTATATGATTACAGTGTAAGTTGAGTTGGATCTTTTCATAGAGGGGGAGCGCACATCCAAATAGAGAGCCAATCAACTTTCATTAACAAATGTAGATATACAAAAAAGAAACCCTCGCTGCAAAATTGTAGTTGCACTTTGTGGACAAAGTAAACTATTTTTTTTTTTTTTTTTTGTTGAAATTGGACAAAGTAAACTTGGAACTGCAAAATCCAGAGGTAGAAGAGAAGTCATAACGCGCCTCTATACGTGTTAAAGGCGCTCACCTCAAAACAAATTTTAAGGTAAGTTTGTGAAGGAAGGAAGCACCTTTAAAACTTCTCGTATTATATTTGCCTCACAAATAGTGCTCTCAAAGAATTTCAATCCCACCACCAAGATAGCACAGGGAGGAAATCGAACCATTGAGAGTTAACTTGGTTCTTGTTCATTCTCTATCAAACACTACACAAATTAGTTGCGCATAGTCGCATACTAGTTTATACATGGGCCTGCCCCTAATCCCATCTTACTAGAGACACACACGTTACCCCAATGGACATTGACGACGAAGGGAGAGTAAGAACAGACATTGTTCTTATGTTGGTATTCATCAGTAGTAAAACATTAGAAAAAAAAGACGATACCTGCCTATGCTCTGGACGAAAACGTACAAATTGTGGTACCATAACATTGTAGTTCGACCAAGCTTGATTGGTCTAATATTCCCAATCTCTAATTCTCTAATAAAGAAAAAGGAACATGAGTACAAAACTGTACCATCCTCATCTATCTTTTTTAAGGATGTGGTGGAGAAAAATGGCCAAAACAAAGAGGCAATTATAGAATTTAAGAATCAAAGGTGGCAAGCAATGGCTTAATGATGGGGCGCCTTTAGAAAGAAGTTCCCTTACCACTCAAAATTGTGGGGGAAAGTTATATTGGAGCCCCTGCTACGGACACCTCGCCCAAATTTAACTCTGCCGTTGTTTTTGTAAAACAAGGTTTTCTTTTTTCCATACACCCCCTCCCTAAAATTTGTCTTCAGGGAGGCGCCTTCTAACACTTGCAGGCAACACCTTTCATCTAACGATAAACAATACCATCCAACTTCAGTCAGGGTTCATTTTAAATATCCGCAAAGTTAATCTGGTCATAAAATTTTTATTTTCTCTCTCCAAATTTTGTCCTACCACGTCACCTGAACGAGGTTCAACCAATATACTGGCTAGACACAGAGTCATTTTTCTTATGGAGGGGGGCCCAAAGTCACAAAAAAAAAGTAGGGTATTAAAATAGTTCGGATGAGTCATAAAGCAAGGGATCAAAAAAGAATTACAGTGAAAGAGGGCACTTGCCTGTGAGAGAAAAATTCCATCACATAAGACTCGAAGTTGGTTATAATATTAACAGACTTATCTTGATTTAGTGCCGTAGGTGTACCATTTCCCCTGTTCCTCTTACCTCTTTATTGGCCATCTAACAAGTACTCAATTATCTATTCTTCTTGGATTCTTCTTCTTGTTATTCTCTCTCTAACATGGATCACAAATGCATCTTTTAATGTTACAACAATTAAATTCGACCAAGGATAATCCTCTTTTTGGTGATTTTAATACCCTCCGTTCATCTGATGGAAATTTCGTTCGTCTTCTCCTTAACCGTTACTAAGGATCAGGGTTAATTTTGTCAAGTTTATACAATCATGGAATGTTTAGTGCAAAGATCAAATTGCCGGCTGCCTTCACTGCCGGAGTGGTTGTTGCTTTCTACACATCAAATGCAGATGTATTTGAGAAGACACTTGTTGAATTAGATATTGCATTTTTGGGGAATATTGACGGAAAAGAATGGAGATTTCAGACTAATGTTTATAGAAATGGATGTACAAGCATCCCGTGGACTGAAAAGATTATCATATAACTCGCAAAAGATGAACAATAGAAAATGATTGTGATTACGGTGATGGCGTGGTGATGGGGGTTCTGGGATTCAATGTCGGCAGTTCTTCTATGATGGTGGTGGTTTTCCAGTGATGGCGGCGGTTTTCTGGTGACGATTTTCTGGTGATGGCGACGGTTTACCGGTGGCAGTTCTTAGTGACGGCGGCGGTGGTTCTTCCAGTTATTTTGTCGCCTTTTGATTTATTTGTATTAATAGTATAATAATTTCGTTATGACCTTTAGGGTCTCTTTTCTCGGATCTTTAGGATCCCTTGTGTCTGTGTCTAGTCCAATTTCTTTCCCTTCATGAGGCACTTTGCATTTAAATGTATGTAACTCTCATGAAGTCTTCAGAGGAGAGAAATAACAATTATCATCCTTGTATCATTGTGATTTTATCACTTATTAATGGATATGTTTTCCTTGGATAAAAAAAAAAAGTACTCAATTTTTGACCAAAAAAGCTCAAAGATAAGTCAAATTTATTTGCGTTGACCAACTCAGATAGATCTAAAGTTGGATATTAACGATTTTTGGGATCACCGATGGGATCAAATAACTAACAACTACCCAAACCTTAACTGAATTTCACCACCATTTCCTTGCTACCAAATCGATATATATATATACACACACACACACGATAGCTTCTCATCTATCTCTCTAAACTAACTCAAATAATTTCACATTCTCCTCACTAGACTTTCCTTCTCTCTCTTGTTCATCTTGTTCCCCTGTTTCTAAGTCACGTACAAAGATTAAACATCTTGTTTCTCTCTCTCTCTTAATACTGGAATGGCTTTAATCGAACCTAGATTCTATGTCATAATACCGGATGTCAAGATGGAGTTGATGCCCATTACTTCCATATTAGTCCAGGATATATTCCCTAATGGTCTCTCAATCTCTCAATTTAATCTTCTTCCTTTTTGTATGAGTTACATATAAAAAGGAATTATCTTGTTCATGCAGTTTTTAAATGTACTTGTGAGAGTTCTGCAACTATCTAGAAGTACCAAATTAAACAAATAAAAAGCAAATGTCATTTATAAAATTTAGCAGAATAAATAATATTTTTTATCAGTCTTTTAATTTGTAAATAATATTATTTATTACTATGGTAGTTAATAAATAATATCAATAATTGATATTCTAATTCGTAAATAAAATATTTAAATACTATTATTAATTATTTAATAAATAATATTAATTATTATAATAAATAATTAATAATATTTATATTACTATTATAATAAATAATAATTATAATAAAAATAATATTTAGATTAATTATTATAATAATTAATATTTATTATAATAATTAATATTTATTATAATATTAAATAATTTATTATAATAATTAATATTTAGATTAAATTAATTATAATAAATAATTAATACTATTTAGTTAAATAACATTTAATATTGTATATATTAATTAAAGTATTAATTTAAACATTTTATGTTACGATACTATTTTAACATCATTATTTAAATCTTTACATTAACATCTTAATTGTTTTATTAGTTTTAAATAAGTAAATGTCATTTCGTACGATACTATTTTATTAATTGTAATAATAATGAATGACATTATTTAAAAACTATAATACTAATTAGTAATAACAATAATAATTACTAACACTACACAAATTAGTTGCGGATACTAGTAAGTTTATACATGAGTCTGACACGAATCTCATCTTTTACTCAAGATACACGTTACCCCAACGGACATTGATAACAAACAGAGATTAAGAAAGAACATTGTTCTTATGTTGATATTCATCAGTAGACAAACATTCAAAAAAAAGACTATACCTGCCTATGCTCTATACAAAAACCTACAAATTGTGGTACCATTACATTGTAGTTCGACCAAGCTTGATTGGTCCCATATCCCCAATTCTCTAACAGGGGCGGCCCAGGCCCAAAGCAGCCAAAGCGGCTGCTTTGGGCCTCACTTTTAGAAGGGCCCCAAAATACAAGTGAATTAAAGGCACCCCCAAGAAATAGAAAACAAAATATTGAAAAGCCCGGCCAAATGCCTAAACCTTTGAAACGGTTCCCAAACGCGGTACTTGTTTGGAAGGGAGAATCAATTAATGTTTGGGCCCACAAAAACAATTACAAAACCTAGTCTAAGTTTTGATGTGCAGACCTAAAAACTTTCAACTCCTAATTTACTTTTATTCCTTCTCTCTTTCTAATTTAGTAAATTAATAGTAAATATTTACTTTTTGTTTTCTTCAAGACAGTAAATATTTAATTTTCTCTATAAACTTCTGTTGTCCTCATTCTCTCCGGTGGATGGTGCAAAAACCCTCAAAACCAAACTTCTACCAATTACCACTCCCATGTTTTTTGTTGCAATATCTCTCTAAACTCTAAAAGCAACTAATGGTTTTTTTTGTTTTTTCTCTCTTATTTTATAGTGGTAAATTTCATTATTATTATTATTATTATTTTATTTTATTATATTTAATGTATCTCATTTCAATCCTATACTCAAGGAGATTGATTTTCTTAGTGTTAAAATTAGGTCTCAACGAAAAAAAAATTATATTTTATGATTGTCTCATCTCGAGATCTTCTCTACTCCTTATAAGACATATATTTAAATTTGTTTTGTAAATCTTATTTTCTCCAATACAACGAATAAGTATTCATAGTCATAATTTAATAGTTTTTTTTTGTTTTTTGTCATAATTTAATAGTTAGTTTGTATGTATTCTATTCAATTTTTAACTACACACCTTTTTTGTTACATTAAAGTTTACATTGGTAATTTATAGAATTGTACAATTAGATTATAGGTATTTGATTTAATTTTTCTTTTGTAGGCCCTAATTCTCGTATAGTATTAGTAATTTTGCACCTCAAAAGGCAAGAACTTGACTAGGAACGCATAATTAGTAATTTTGCATCTCAATAGGCAAGAAGAATGTTTTCGAAACATATTTAGCTCGACTCTATATGTACAATTTGTCTTCTTATATAGTATTTAGTAATTTTGCATCTCAATAGGCAAGAAGAATGTTTTCGGAACATATTTAGCTCAACTATATATGTACAATTTGTCTTCTTATATAGTATAAAATTCATGTTTATGGTGTTTAGTTATGTTTTTCATACTAATTTATTTGTTACAGCGAAAAAATAATTTTTTTATAGCTAATGTAAAAAGGGCCCCAATTTTTTTTTTCGCTTTAGGCCCCCTAATTACTTGGGCCGCCCCTGGTCTCTAATAAAGAAAAAAGAACATCACCATAAAACTGTACCACAAGTGTGACCCGACCAATACTCATCTATCTTTTTGTAAAATTTAAGGATTTGGCGAAGAAATACCAAAACAAAGAGGCAATTGTAGAATTTGAGAATCAAATGTTGTAAGCAATGTATCAACAAAAAGAAAGAAGGAAAAGGTGGTAAGCAATGGCCAAATGATGGGGGCGCCTTTAGAAAGAAATCCCCTTACCACTCAAAATTGTTAAGGAAAGTAATATTGAGGAAGGTGGCTTTAGCACTTTCCCATCTAAGGATAAATAATGGCATCCAACTTCGGTTCATTTTAACTATTCACAAAATCTCTCACCTAAAGTTTTTTACTTTTTTCAAATCTTGCACGAACATGTCACACGACTGAGATTCACACAAAACATAGGGGATTAAAATAGTTATGAGTCATAAAACAGGGGATCAAGAAGGAATTGCTGTGAAAGAAGCACTTGTCTATGAGAGAATAAATTCTATCACATAAGACTGGAAGTTAGTTATGATAACAGGCTCTTCTAGTCTTCTTGATTCTGTGTGTGATAGAAACCAGAGAAGATGATCTTTATTAATCTCTTTAGAAAGCAAGATAATTCGATTATTACAAGCTAATGAGCTTTTATAGTTCTTCACTTATTTAGTTAGAGAGAGAGAGAAAGATATTCTGTTTGTAACAACCTAACTAACTAAATTAGTTATGATTTAGTTAGTTAGGTTGTTATCTATTTTATCTATAGGCACCACGGCCATTGACTCTTATATCTATATTATTACACTTATGTAACACCTCCATCTTCCTTAGTTAGTTATCTTTCTCACACTTGACTTACACCAGTAGTATACTCTAACAGTGTGTTGTACGTGTACCATTTTCCCTGCCCCTCTTACCTTTATTGGCCATCTAGCAAGTTCTCAATTGTTTGGCCAATAGCTCAAAGATAAGTCAATTTTTCTACACAACAAAAATATTAGTCTTTTTAAACAATTCTACATTGAATACTTTTGTCCTACTCTCTAGCATGTCTAAACCTCAAATGAAAAACAAGGAACATGTCTATCTTTTACCACGACCACTGTTTTGGGGAAAGCAAAAATATTTTCGAGGAAGACGGTGGAAAACAAATAAAACCCAAACCAAACGGACCTTATAAGTCGCCGGCCGGATGTTGTCGGCGACGACCGACGACTTCATCATCTTCTCTCTCCCCTTTCTCTCTTCTCTCTCTATTCTCTCTCCCTCTCTCTCTCTCTCTCTCTCTCTCTTCTGCCTCTCTCTCTCTCTATCTCTTCTCTCATTTCTCTCCTTTCTCTCTCTAAATTCTGGCGAAGGGAATGGTCCCTTCGTCGGAACTATCGTCTGGAAAACCAGACAAAGGTCGTCTGGATCTGAAGTCTGATTCAGGCAAAGTTGTGTCTGGTTCTACCAGATTCGTCTGGTAGAAGCAGACAACCTCGTCTGGTTTTCAGACGAGGTTCTGGCGAAGGGGCATCCCATTCGCCGGAGCATAAAAATTTGAGAGAGAGAGGGAGAGAGAGAGAGAGGGAGAGAGAGAGAGAGAAAGAGAGAGACGCAGAAGAGAGAGAGAGAGAGAGAAAGAGAGAGAGAGAGATAGAGAGGGAGGGAGAGTCGACCGGAATAGTTAGAAGTCGCCGGAACTAATGGTGTATGTCGCTGGGATTCGGTGATGGTCGCCGGAGTTGTAGAAGATAAAGAACAAAAAGGGCGATGTTTGGAGGAAACAAGAAAAATTTGTTTTCACCCAAAACTTATTGCCTCGGAAACCTTTCTTATTTCCCCGAAACACCGGCCTTTACCAAATACCAATCCAGATTTCTCATGCATGTCTAAACCTCGTCATAAGCAGTGCCCTAAAACCTCCACGTCTC
This sequence comes from Eschscholzia californica subsp. californica, assembly GCA_002897215.1. Taxonomy (NCBI): domain Eukaryota; kingdom Viridiplantae; phylum Streptophyta; class Magnoliopsida; order Ranunculales; family Papaveraceae; genus Eschscholzia; species Eschscholzia californica. The sequence goes on from BEHA01000035.1 coordinate 1,308,465, forward strand.
TGAAAGAGTCTATATGTATGTTGGGTGCTTCACCTCACTAATTTAGCACCCCTTTTGAGTTCTACCCTAAATTTTGGTAATTTGTCCTCCAATTATTTACTTATCTGTGGATTGGTATTCCTCATTTGCAGGGACATGAGATTCGCGAAAAGACGTGATTGTGTGAAACACCGACACGGGGCGTAAAGATAGAAGGTCAACTATCAATGGCCCGGTTCGAGGCAAAGTGCGAAGAGGGTAAGGGCTAGAAGAGTCTAATAGACAAAAATGTAACAAGGCAAAGAACCAAAGTAATTTTATTGATAATAATATCTATTACAGAAAAAATTGCTAAGAGAAAAAAAAACTAACAATAGAAAACATCTATCTCGAACCGGGAAAGAAGAGAGGGTTGATTGGTAAACCGCCAAGTCACAAAATGGAACCCTGACCTCCCCAACAAGAGAAAAAGATAAATGCTAGGAGGCTACAAGGCTCATTCATTCAGGTGTTAGGCCGTCAACCAAGCTCCCAACTCCTGCGAGAGACTTTGGAAAAGGAAAGGTGACCCATCCGTGGAGAATGAAGTGCAATCATCACTATCATCTCAGACAATGAAGACCCATGAGATCACCATTCTCATTGAGGGAAACTCCATTTACCATTACTATTGAACGAAAAAGTCATTAAGTTACCCTTTTCTAACACATGATTGTTTTCATAAACAGACAAATATAGCTGGTGAGGAAAATAAACTTCAAATACTTGATTTCTTTCAGGATCAAGCAGTTTTTCTCCGGTTGATTTGTCGTAACTAATTGTTGCTTGATTGTGCAAGGTGGAAAATTTGATTCTTACAACTTTTAGCTTCCGCTATAAAGATGAAGAGACAACCGATCAAAATATTGCGTAATCCTTGTTTTGATTCTCAAATTTAGTCAATAAAACATCATGGTATAGCTTAATAGCATGACTGTCTGACATGAGTACGAAATTAAGTCAATAAAGCAGAAGACCAATTCCGACTGTTGTGGGCTCTGATATTCGGCTCCCGCATCATTTCCGACAAACAATAAAGAATGTACTCAGTGAAAATGTGGTAAAACTATTCCAAGAGTATGAAAACAGATCCCATTTATTCAATTATAAGAACCAAGTTACATGAGAGGGAATGCAAACATAAGTTAAAAAATAAGGCAAATTAAGTACCAAGTTACACAAAACCATATGCAAACATAATATGAAAGGAAGACAAATAAAGTTTCTAGGTAAAGTGAAGTTTGACTCCTCTGCCAGAGTGGCGTTAGAGAGCCCTGAGATTGTTAAGGGACAAAAGGCTTTTTGAGAAAGTAGTAGAAAAGCTATTGGGGCATAGTTGTGGAACTGAGGACGGGATTCCACTTACATCAACCTCAGTCCAAGTACCCTTCTTCCAATTATAACAATAAATAGATAGCCATTTCTTCTTCTCCCGACTCTCCAAACTCTTCAAACTCTCCAGATCCCAAACAAATGGTGTGCTTTCCAGATCCCAATTAGATGATGTTACAAGAATCTTGTCTTTAGACCCTATGAAAGTGCGAAACTTGACCGTATGACTATTCCTCATATAGAAAGGCATAGTGATACAACTTACTTTATTCCATCTTCCTTTCTGAAGAGAAGAACTAGTAGAAGTTCCATTGATCTTCTCATCTATGTCCTTGTAATCACCATCTTCGTATATATACATGTTGAACATACAATTGTTCAGTTTAACTATCACAGCTAAATTTCCATCTACATCAACTAACTGAGCATATCTTTGACATTTTAATGGCCGTCGAGAACCCGGGGGTGATCAAGGATGAAATTAGTATAAAATTCTTCCTCAAGTTGAGAGAAGATTGATTAATTCATTGGGTATATATAGATACATGTAGTGCAGAGATCTCTCTGTATTGTTACATAAGATAACTTAAAATCTAAACTAAAACTAATCTAACCTAATATCTCTCTGTATTGTTACATAAGATAACCAAAACTAATCTAACCTAATTTAATTTGAATAAGTCAAATAATGAAATACAATTATAACAGTTTAGATACAATCTTCATCCCATCCGTTCGCCAAGATTCAGTTGTGATGACATGGAGAAAATCATGCGCCACTCTTGCATTATGTAGTCCCAATACCCCCCCTCAAGTTGGAGCGGGGGAAATATCTTGAACGCCCAACTTGCTAGTAAAATGAGTAAATTGCGCAACCCCAAGGGGTTTAGTAAAAATATCTGCAATTTGATTAGCAGATGTGATGTATCGAGTTTCAATTAAGTTAGAGTTGATACGCTCTCGAATGAAATGACAGTCAAGTTCAATGTGTTTTGTTCTTTCATGAAATATTGGATTGCCTGCAATGTGCATTGCAGTTTGACTATCACAAAAGACCTTAACTGGATCAGAGAAAGGAATACGAAGATCATCAAATAAGTATTTCAACCACTGTATTTCAGCAGTCAGATTCGCTAGAGCACGATATTCTGCTTCTGCGGAAGAACGAGAAATGGTAGGTTGTTTCTTAGATTTCCAAGAGATAGGACTATCACCAAGGATTGTAAAATAACCCGTCGTAGATCTACGAGTTGTGGGACAGCCTGCCCAATCAGCATCTGTATATCCACGGAGATGTAAGGAACTAGTAGCGGATAATAAAATACCATGGCCTATGGTTCCTTTGAGATATCGTAAAATACGAAGGGCAGCATCATGATGAGCAGTGTGTGGTGCCTGCATAAATTGGCTTAATGTATTGACGGCATATGTAATATCAGGACGAGTAACCGTTAAATATAAAAGACGCCCAATGAGCCTTCGATACGGGCTCGGATCGGGTAAAGGATTTCCATCTGTTGGTCGCAACTTAAGATGTTGCTCCATGGGAAAAGATATAGGTTTTACAGCGGTGAGACCCGAATCTTTTAAAATGTCTAAAATATATTTTCTTTGACATAAGAAAATGCCCTTGGCAGATCGAGAGACCTCGATTCCGAGAAAATATTTTAATTGCCCCAAATTTTTAATAGAAAATCGATTTGCAAGATTTTCTTTGAGATTTGTGAGGGCATCGGCGTTGTTGCCAGTAATGATTATGTCATCGACATAAACAAGAACGAAAAGAGATACAGAACCTTTATGATAGGTGAAAAGAGAATAATCGGCTAAGGATTGTTTAAATCCTTCATCAAGGAGTGCAGTAGAAAATTTTGCGAACCACTGTCTTGATGCTTGTTTTAAGCCATATAAAGATTTATGAAGACGACATACCCGGTTATCACCAGATTTAGCAAATCCAGGAGGGATCTTCATATATACTTCTTCATTGAGGTCCCCTTGAAGGAACGCATTATTGACGTCCATTTGATGGAGAGGCCATTCTTTGATAGCGGCAAGTGAAAGGAGTACTCTTACTGTGACCAATTTTGCAACCGGAGCGAAAGTATCATGGTAATCTATACCTTCTACTTGAGTATAACCTTTCGCCACGAGACGAGCTTTGTATCTCTCAATGGAGCCATCAGGCTTATATTTGATCTTATATACCCACTTACATCCAATTGCTGACTTATTTGGAGGTAAGGTTGTTAATGACCATGTATTATTGGATTCAAGTGCAGAAACTTCTTTTGCCATGGCTTCTTGCCATTCTTGGGATTTCATTGCTTGTTTGAAGGATGTGGGTTCCTCTGTACCTAGAACATTAGTCAGAAAAATTTTATGAGTAGGAGAAAATTGATCAAAAGAAATAAAATGATTTAAAGGGTATTTAGGACCCTCCATGATTGATGTTGTCATAGTAGAACATATATAATCCTTATATTTGACAGGGGGATGACAATTTCGTGTTGGTCGAGATCGTGGAACAACCGTAGTGGGTAAATTAATATTCTCATTACTAGAATTTGAATTGGAGGATGCGGCAGGGCTCTCACTGTTTGAAATGTTTCCAGAACTGGAATGTGGAGATGATGTGAGATCCTTAGAGATAGGGGAGTCATGACCACTAATAGGTGACATATCATTTTCTACATGAGGAGAATTCTGGTTTGAAGTATCCAAAAATTTGGAAGCACCTGAGACATCTAAAGAGTGTGATGATGTCGTGGGAATGGGAGAATCAACATATTGATGATTTTCGTAATCCATAAATGGGTGAAACTCAATTGATGTGGTGGGAGTTGGTGATTTTATATCGTGATACGGAAATGTATTCTCATGAAAAGTGACATCGCGCGAGGTATATATTTTCTTTGTTTCTATGTCAAAAATATTATACCCCTTCTTTCCGTATGGATAACCAACGAAGATACCCGGTTTAGCACGGGCATCAAATTTATTTTTAATAGTAGTATTACGGCCGAAACAGAGACAACCAAATACTCTTAAATATGAATAATCAGGAATCGATCCAAAAAGAGCTTCATGAGGAGATTTATCACCTAAGATCGGTGTAGGCATTTTATTTATAAGAAAAGTTGCCGTTAAAATGCACTCGCCCCAGAATTCGAGTGGTAAATTAGATTGAAATCTTAAAGCACGAGCAACGTTTAATAAATGTCTATGTTTCCGCTCCACAACACCATTTTGTTGTGGCGTGGAAGGACAACTTCTTTGGTGCAAAATTCCATTTTTAGTGAACCAAGATTGTAGTTCTTTTGATAAGAATTCGCTACCATTGTCGGACCGAAACTTTTGAATTGGAGAGAGGAAAAGATTTCCTGAACCAGATGAGATATTTTTGATCTGGTAATGATATTGATTAACGACAAAATTAAAGAAATAATCAAGGAATTTAAAAGTTTCAGATTTTGTTTGCATAAGGTACACCCAAGTACACCTTGTAAAATCGTCAACTATAGTCAAAAAGAAACGCGAGCCATTAAGTGAAGTAATGGAAAATGGTCCCCATATATCGCAATGAACCAATTGAAATGGAATCGAACTTTTATTAGAACTTGAAACATATTGCAATTTGGACTGTTTTGCCATAGGACAAATATCACATGGATGATTCGACGATGAAGAAATATAAGAAATATTATTCTCTAAAAAATGAAAACGACGTAAACTAGGGTGGCCTAAGCGCCAATGCCATTTATCATATGACTTATTTGTAGAAAACGATAAAGCTAAAGATGATGCACCCAAGTGGTAGAGTCCATTAACACATTCAGCCCGACCAATCACCTCCTTCGTCGACGGGACCTGGAAAATACAAGAAACAGAAGAAAAGAGAGCAAGACAAGAAAGTTTACTAGTCAATTTACTTACTGAGATTAAATTGAACTTGAATGAAGGGATATGATAAACATTATCTATCGTAAGAGTAGGAGAGAATACTATTGTTCCAATATGTTTTACTAATGAGATACTGCCATCAGGTAGTTCAACTGATAAAAATGGAGGTGCTTGTCGATATGTTGTGAAAGCAGACAATGAAAAGCTTACATGTTGAGATGCACCACTATCTACTATCCAAGTAAAGGATGCAAAATTTAATATTTTACCTGCTAAATGAGTAGGTTCCATGTTTGGACCATTTTGTCCAATGAGATTGATGATTCTGTTATATTGGTCTTGAGTGAGAGGAGGAGGAATGACTTCGGCATGTTGCTCGAGTGGTGCTATTAATGCAGTACCAGTTTTGGGTTTGGGATAACCATGTATTTTGAAACACGTCTCTTCAGTATGACCAACTTTATTGCAGTTTTTGCAAAATGGCCTTGGACGTTTGTGAGTATTGTGATGATAACCCGATGAACCAGATCCATGGTTATTGTTATGATTTCCAGATGAACCAAACCCATGCCTATTTGGTCCTCTTTGAACATTAAGTGTTGCAGCCTCAACAGTGGTGGATATTGAGTATGAATTGATCTCTTGTTGTTTTTCTTCTTGTCGAACAAGATTATAAATCCTAGTCGTTGATGGGAAAGGGTCCATCAAGAGAATTTGACTTCGGATATTCGAATACCGATCATGGAGTCCTTGTAAGAACTCCATTGCACGGTCTTGATTGTGTCGTTCGACAATGACTTTTCCTGCACCACAAATACATGTTTCTTGTGGAAGGATCGAATCGAGTTCGTCCCATAAAGATTTTAGACGCGTGAAATAATTAGAAATGTCACTACCTTCCTGCTTGAGACTTGATATTGAGTGTTTCAGTTGATATACCTTGGGTGCATTCGATTGAGTGAACCTATCACGAAGGTCGATCCAGATTTCGTGTGCACTTTCTGCATAAAGAACACTTGAGCGAATATCAGATCCTATTGAGTTAAGGATCCAACTACTTACCAGATCATTGCAACGCTTCCAACTTCGATATTCATCGGGAGAGGTTGGTTTGACAATTGATCCATCAACAAACCCCATCTTGTCTTTAGCACTTAACGCCATAGTTATGCCTCGAACCCAAGTTCCATAGTTGTCGCCTGTTAACAAAGGAGAAATGAGAACTGAACTTGGGTTGTCAGAAGGGTGAACAACATAAGGTTCATTCATCGTGAGTGGGAGATTAGCACTGGTTTGAGAGGAGTCGGCCATAGGGGAAAAAAAATGGGAATTGAGTGATAATAGGTTTTAGGCTCTGATACCATATAAAATTCTTCCTCAAGTTGAGAGAAGATTGATTAATTCATTGGGTATATATAGATACATGTAGTGCAGAGATCTCTCTGTATTGTTACATAAGATAACTTAAAATCTAAACTAAAACTAATCTAACCTAATATCTCTCTGTATTGTTACATAAGATAACCAAAACTAATCTAACCTAATTTAATTTGAATAAGTCAAATAATGAAATACAATTATAACAGTTTAGATACAATCTTCATCCCATCCGTTCGCCAAGATTCAGTTGTGATGACATGGAGAAAATCATGCGCCACTCTTGCATTATGTAGTCCCAATAATTAGGAATTGTGATTTTTCTAAGCTTCTCATTTCCTACATCAAATGCCACCAAGTATACAGGACGGTAACCACTTCTCGACGCTCAAATATCAAGAGAACTATTGGACCAGTAAATCACACCATTCACATGTCATGAATTGCTTTCTCTAAGGTAGTATATTGCAGGATGACTATAAAAGTTGGCTACAAACATGTTTTATTTTGCAAACAAATTATTATATAATCTTAACATAAACTTAGAGAATTTTGACATCTATGGTGCTAAATCAACTTCCACATCATTTTGATGAACACTGTAGACCATACTTACTAACAATGTGGTAAACCTACTGCACGAGAATAAAAACATATCCCATTTATTCAAATTCTTTTTGTTAACTATAACAAGAGATGATGAAGAGATGAAGAGAAGGTAACAGTACGGCTAGGGTTTCTCAAGAAGCAGAGAAGAGAAAATAGATTAGGTTTTTAAGAAAACCTTTTTATACTTCAAACCTAATGGTCTGGTCAAAGTCAATAAGAGAAGACTCAAACAAATAAAGTCCTGAGCAGCTAAAGGCACCCAATGTATTCTGAAGGCAGTCGTCTGAAGGCAGCCACAATTCCTGAAATAGGATTAAAGAAGATTGTTAGTAACTAATTCTAGTTAAGTAACTAATTCTATCTTAGGTTGTTAAAAATCTGTTATAATAACAAAATTCTATCTTTCTATCTCTAGAGAGTATAAATACTCATTTGTAATCAAATAACAAGTATTGGAAATAAAATCAGAGGTTGAGTAATTCTTACATGGTATCAGTCTAGTGTTAGGATCCTCATTTAGGGTTTTCTGTGCTCAATCTCAAAGAACAATCACAAAATTTAACATCTCGCAAGATCAAACATCAACAAAATGAAGAACAAATCAATCAAAAGTTCATAAAGAAGAAGATTGATTTACAAAATAGTTAACAAGTTATCAAAATCAAAGGTTACTTACTGTTTTTTCGTCAAAGCTCACTAGCTTTTCTCAATGGCTTCCGCAATACAAGGTATTCTTCCCCCAATCTCTGCTGTTACTAACTTCATCACTGAAAAGTTAGATGATTCTAACTATCTAATGTGGCGTGATCAAGTTGAAACAATGTTAAAAACCTATGAACTCATAGGTTTTGTAAATGGTTCAATTGAAGAACCACCTCAATTGAAATTCATACAAGGAATTGAACAGGTAAACCCTGATTTCCAACAATGGAGATCAAGGGAAAGTTTTGTTATGTCCTATCTGAAAAGTACACTTTCTAAGTCAATTTATTATGACATTTATGGTTTACAATCTGCAAAAGCTATATGGGAGTATCTTGATGTAACTAATAATAAAGGATTAGAGTCTAAGAAAGATCAATTAAGAAGAAAGTTGCAAAATTTAAGAAAAGGAGATGCTTCAATTGCAGAATATTTGAGAGAAATCAAGCGGATTTCATATTCTTTAATGACAGTACAAGATAAAGTGTCTGATTCAGACCTGGTCAGAATAGCTATTCATGGTCTTCCATCTGAGTATGATCAATTTACTATTGCTTTAAGAGCTAATAATGAGCTCTTGTCTCTAGCTCAATTGAAATCAAGACTCATACAACATGAGCAATGGCTATCAACTAAGGATTCAATTCATGAAGTTTATTATATAAACAAAACAAATCAGAAACAAGTCACAAAGGGCAAGCCTTCACCAACATTTTATAGAAATCAGGTCTATAAGAAGGATAATTCTACTAATACATCACAAAGTAATCAAAACAGGAATAATAGGGCAGAAGACTTTGATTTTACCTCTGTTCCTTGTGGAATTTGCAAAAGGTGGGGTCATTCAGCAGGGGTTTGCTATTTCAGATATAAGCCAAACAAATCTCAAACTGGGTATCATACTGAAGAGCAATTATCATCACAAGATCATGTTATTGATCCAAATTTCAAAGATTCCATGTCTTTTCCTTATGAAGAGGAACCTCTTCTTGAATGCAACAATGCTATGGTGTTCAATTATGGACATAGTGATGATGAGGATGTATTCCAAGAATGTCACACAGCAATAGAGTGTGCTAACCCTGAAGAAATTTTTCTAGATTGTGAAGATTTTGATATAGAGTCAGACTCTCAGTCAGACTCTCAGTCAGATACATGTTATGTAGCAGACTCTCAGTCAGATCTGACTATCTCTAAGGACAAAGCTTGGTTGGCTGACACAGGAGCAAGTAGTCATATGACTTATGCTGCTGAAAATCTTATTTCTCCTCAAAATTATAAAGGGTCAGAGGCTGTTATGGTTGGAAGTGGTAAATTTTTACCAATTGAGAGCACAGGTACTTCTAAGCTCTCCACTTCTACATGTGTTTTTGACTTAAATAAAGTTCTATGTGTCCCAAATTTGAAAAGAAATCTCCTCTCCATTTCAAAATTCACAAAAGATAACTCAGTCTCTGTTGAGTTCATGCCATGGGGCTATAGTATAAAAGACATATGGTCTAAAAGGATTTTAGCTGAGGGCCCAGTCAAAAACAATCTCTATCCTATTGAAGTACAACAAACCTTCTGTTCAGATAAGTCTGAGTCAGCTAATCTTACTCAAACTGCACTTTCATATGATACCTGGCATGCTAGGCTAGGTCATTCTCATCATGGTGTTCTAAGTCAGTTGAGCAAGGAACATAAAATAGTACTATCTACAACAAGTACAAAGAATTTTTGCAAGTCATGTGAATTAGGAAAAAGCAAATGTCTACCTTTCTCAAACTCCAACAGCACAACCAACACTCCTTTGCATTTAGTGCATTGTGATATTTGGGGACCAGCCCCTACCACTACCCCAAATGGTGCTAAGTATTACATCTTATTTCTAGATGATTTTAGTAGATATAGTTGGATTTATGCTATGAAAGTCAGGTCTGATAGTGTAAAATGTTTTCAACACTTCAAATCCACAAATGAAAATCTTCTCAAGGTAAAGATTGTGTATTTTCAATCTGATGGTGCTCCTGAACTACAAAAAGGGGAATTCAGGTCCTTTTTGGACTCCAATGGTATAATTTTCAGGAGTTCATGTCCTTATACCCCACAGCAAAATGGAAAAGCAGAGAGAAAACACAGACACATCACAGAATTGGGTAATACTCTCTCCTTCCATTGTTCTTTACCAATATATTTGTGGTTTGATGCTTTCAATACTGCTGTTTATATCATTAACAGACTACCCACAACCACACTTCATGGTATATCACCTTTTGAAACACTTTTTCATATGACACCTGATTATTCAAGTCTTAGAATATTTGGGTGTGCTTGTTATCCTCATCTAGGTGATCTTAGAAAGGATAAACTTAGTCCCAAGAGTGTTCAATGTATCTTTTTGGGATATAGCAATGAGCACAAAGGTTATAGGTGCTATGACTTTATCACAAAAAGACTTTATATTTCCAGACATGTCATTTTTGATGAAGGTCATTTTCCATTCACCAACATCTCTAAGCAATTGTCTAGGTGTGATCAGAATATTGAGCCATTTATTTCATTACCATTACCACCTCTAAATACTGAACAACCCTCAAACCAAGAATTAGGTTCATCTAGTATAGTACCTAGCCCACCAGCTAATTCTAGTTCTAGGGAGCTACCTACCCATGAGATAGGGACACCTAACTTTTCAGCTAGTACACCAACTATCTCACAAGGGCAACTAAATACTGAACAAATCATTACTAGAGGCAGGAATGGTATAATCAAATCAAAACAATTACCCTATGACTTTGTGGCTCATTTTTCCTCACCTCACACATTAAATGTAGCCTATCTATCAATCTTGCACTTACCCACTGCACCATCCACATATAAAGAGGCAGCTAAGAGTATTGAGTGGTGTAAAGCTATGAATGATGAGTTCTTAGCCTTACAACAGAACAAGACTTGGTCTCTTGTTCCCTATGACAGTAAGATGAATGTGTTGGGTTGCAAGTGGGTCTACAAGTTAAAACAGAAAAGTGATGGTACCATTGAAAGGTACAAGGCAAGATTGGTAGCCAAAGGTTTTCATCAACAAGAGGGTGTTGATTTTGCAGAAACTTTCAGCCCAGTAGTAAAGGCAAGTACTATTAGGCTTATTCTTACTATAGCAGTCACTAAATCTTGGTACACCAAACAGTTAGATGTATCAAATGCCTTTCTTCATGGAGTTCTAGAAGAAAATGTTTATATGATTCAACCACCAGGGTTTATTGACAAAGCAAAGGAGGATTATGTCTGCCACTTACACAAGGCTCTCTATGGACTTAAACAAGCTCCTAGGGATTTGCTACCTTTCTCTTTCAGTATGGGTTTAAGAAGAGCAAAACAGATCACTCCATGTTTGTATTTCATTCAAATATGGACATGATGGTTCTCCTACTATATGTAGATGACATCATTCTAACAGGGAGCTCTAGTTCAATGATCACACAACTTATTACTGATCTTAGTGTGGCTTTCAAGATGAAAGACTTAGGGTCTTTATCTTATTTTCTGGGTATAGAAGTCTTCTCTGATCCCAACAACAAAAGCATGAATTTAACTCAAAAGAAGTATACATTGCAATTACTACAGAAGGCATCATTACTGGATTCCAAGCCATAAAAGTTACCTGTTCCAAGTGGCCAAAGAATTTCCATTACAGAAGGTGTTGAACTTTCAAGTCCAACTGAATACAGAAGCTTAGTAGGTGCTCTTCAGTACCTCACCTTAACTCGGCCAGACATCTCATTCGCAGTGAATTACATAGCCCAATTCATGCACAAACCCACAGAAAAACACTTGGTTATTGTCAAGAAAATATTAAGATACTTAAAGGGTTCTGTTGGGTCAGGTATTAAGATATCATCAGGCGATTTATCCATGCTTTCAGCTTATTCTGACTCGGATTGGGCTGGATGCCCTGATTCGAGAAAGTCAACAGGAGGGTTTTGTGTATTTCTCGGTTCTAGTCTTATCTCTTGGAGCTCTAAGAAACAAGCTACGGTTGCAAAATCATCGACTGAAGTAGAATATAAATCGCTATCAACTACAACAACAGAACTAGTATGGATTTCTTACCTTATGGATGAACTGAGATTTCCTTTGAAGAAACCCTATTTGCTTCACTGTGACAATATAAGTGCGAAACATCTGGCCTCGAATCCCATTTGCATGCTCGAACGAAGCATATAGAAGTCGACTACCACTATGTCAGAGATCTGGTCTCTGATGGTTCGATTTTGATTCTATACATACCAACCAAAGACCAACTCGCCGACATATTCACTAAGGGTTTATCACTTGAGGTTTTCTCTGGTTTACGAAGCAAACTGATGGTTCATTGTTCCTCTTCACCATCGGTTTGAGGGGGGGCTGTTAACTATAACAAGAGATGATGAAGAGATGAAGAGAAGGTAACAGTACGGCTAGGGTTTCTCAAGAAGCAGAGAAGAGAAAATAGATTAGGTTTTTAAGAAAACCTTTTTATACTTCAAACCTAATG
>BEHA01000035.1:1323729-1335647 GCA_002897215.1 Eschscholzia californica subsp. californica
AATAAAAAAAAAAAAAAAAAAATTTGAAGGTTGCCGGCCGGCCGGAAGTTTGGCCGGCCGGCGACCTTGCCGGAGAAGATGATGATGTGGCGTGGTCAACATCACCGGTCTTGGGTTAAGTTTGACCTAACGGCGTTAACTTTTGCCGTTAGGTCAAATATTGATGAAGGAGGTGCTCTTTTGTAGAGGGGGCCCTATAACCAAATGGGTTATAATGAGGGGCGCTTTTAGCGGGGAGGCCTTTTAACAAAAACGGGGGGCCTTTTAAAATTTCCCTATGTTTTATCTACTGTAGTATAAATCATGAAAAATTGGTGAGTTACTGTCTCACCCTTTCACTAGGTACTGTATGGCCCCTTCTAACTATTTTGTTGGATTACCCTATGTAAATCGTGTAAAAGTATTCCACGTAATGTTATACAAATTCCTATCAAAATAATGTTATACAAATTCCTTCTTGTAATTTAACCTAATCTATATTTGTGAATTTCTAAATCATTTGGATGTGAAGTAACTTTTGAATATTCTTTTTGTATCCTTCAGGACCAACGACCAAGTGAAGGCAAGGACAATTGGACTTGATGATTTTCATGAGGAATTTATTTTCTTCACACAGAACCTAGGATTCAGTCTTTTTCTTTTTCAAGTATAAGTACTAGTTCTTTTGATGCATAGGATTGGCGCTTAGGCTACCATTTTATTTCCTGTTTTGACTATTTATTTATAAGTTTCCTTGTATGAACTATAGTTCTATTATCTTGAAATTTTGTGTGTTGTCTGTCCTCAATCTAAACACAGTCGTTAACCATTTCCAACTAGTACCTCAGTTTCTTCTCTCCTTTTCAAAATGTATGGGGTCCATTGTCGGCTCCATCTACATCCGGTTGCAGTTATTTTTTAATGTTAGTAGATGACTTTTCTAGATGCACGTGGCTTTCTTCTAATGCATGCTAAATCCGACACTAAGAAATTTCTTTCTCATTCTTTTTCCTTTGTTATAACGTAATTTCAATCCCCCATTCAATCCGGCAAAGAATTTTTTTTTTCCTCAACTATAAGCCTTCCTTTATGATAATGGGACAAAATTTATGCACAGTGATCTCCAGTGTCGGTTCCTTGACAATGGAATAATCCGTCAACGGAGTTGCTTCATTACATTCTTAAAGTAGTCTGTTCCTATCGCGTTCAAGCTCACCTTCCTCTCTCCTTTTGGAGAGAATGTGTTTAGACGAATGTTTATTTTATAAATAAACTCTCTGCACCAATTCTAAAAGGTTTGTTCCCTCTCGAGAAATTGCTTGGGACACCCCCTTCTTTTCCCATCTTCGGCGTCTGGATGCTTATGTTACGTCTTTAATATTTACTACAAACAGAAATGGACCCACGAGCTAATGCCGCCATATTGTTGGGTTGTCCTCGTGGTAAAAAAAGGTGATAAATTTTTTGACCTCACCACTTAACGTATTTCAACTGTGATGTTATTTTTCATGAAATAATTTTCATATTTTTTCTTATCTATCTGTAGTTATCTAATCACTTGTATTTTATCTACTACTAGAGTATATCCCGTGCCCTAGGGCACGGACACTTATATCAATCAATTGTTACAAAATTTATTTTATATTTTACTGAGAGAGAGAAAGATTTTTGTTAGTTATTATTTTTTGTTTCTTTTCTCTTAAATTAATTATTATTTTATTGAGAGAGAGAGATTTTAATTTCTTTTTTTAAGCCTTGAAAATTGTTTTGTTTCTTTTTTTCTTAAATTAGTTATTTTATTTCTAAGAAGGAAAAAATTATTGTTTTTTAAATAGGTAACTTTATTTCTACGAAGGACTATATTTTAAATTTCTAGAAGGGCTTCTAGACAATATGCTTTATTATAAAAGGATGTTTGTCCCAGTCATCGTTTTCCCTTCTGTTTTATATAATAGGCTAGATTATAACCCGTGCCTACGACACGGTAAAATTCTTTGAACATTTTGTGCGATGGTATATATTGCAGTAAAGACATTTTGAGTCTCTATAGATATTAGGCGATGAACAGTTAAACAAAGAACAATACGTTTATTTGTAGTTCAAGCATAGTAGAATTTTGAGGGATGTATATGAACCAAAATTAGCCATTGGTAGAAATTTTAGAAGTAAATGATAAGATAGTACCCAATTACAACCATATTTGAAATCCAAACCCTTAATTCCCGTAAAAGTATTCAAAATCTCCAACTTTTATTTAAATCCTCAAAGCTCAATTTTTCTTCTCTTTAAGGGCAGTCCCCAACACGGTCTTCTCTTCTAACCTTCATTCTCCGAGCGTCAAAACCTAGAAGATAGAAACGTATAAAGAAGATTTAATGGTTTGTCCACTTACCTTCTCTCACCGTAACAAAATTATCTTTTGTTAGATTAAGTGACATTTGAGATAAAGTGTAAGTTTGAACAAAGAAGACCAAATAATGGAGGCGTGATTACAATCATCCTGATTGAACAAATCATCAGACTACCCCAAACTAATCCAAATCACTATGAACCACACTGTAACCTCAAACCTGTCGATGTGATAATGGAAAAAAAATATAATGCTCAAAATTTGCTAATCTTACATACACCCACAAGTTTAAAGCATGTTGATATAAAATTATGCAATTCCTAATTCAAATCAGACCTTAGTGTTCAACTTGGGAAGGTCATCTTTTAGGCAATGATATATCATCAATTCAATGAAGCAATGAGCATAGATGGAACTTATTTTCTTTCAGCTTTCACACTTCAACAAGCATTTCTTGCACTGAACTTGATGTTTATCTCTTGCCCCTCTATTACTTGTCTGTTTAACGACATAACTAAGGGACTGTGCCCTAGGGCACGGACACTTGTACCAATCAAATGTTACGAAATTTATTATTATATTTTAGGTGGACAATATATGGACAAACAGATTTCTTCTGTGGGCAAATATATTGGGTTGAAATATAACTAATTTTAAAGAGGACAATTTATTTCTTGTAAATTTCTTCCACATAATTCACAGATGCTTTCTCCACCCAACAACCATCTCCTTGATGGTATTTCTCTTGATGAATGAATCAAGACTGCCCAACAACAGAAACCCTAATTATCTTATATATTTGTTTCTATAATTTGATGAATCAAAAATCTATTAAAACCTTAGTAAGAATAATAACTCATTCTTCATCCGTTCATCTTATTGTTTTGCTTCTTTTATAGTTTTATGCTTAGTAAACCAGTGGAGGAAAAAATCATGATATAATGTAGAGAGACAAACTACACTTCCACAAATTAATGTGTTTTTCTATCGTAAGTAACTATGTTTGATTTGATTTTCAAACCACATATACCAAGTAGGAAGAAGACATCCTAAAATATCTAAATCCTTATATCCCCACCAAGTTGTTTCACATAAACAGAGAGGAGAAGGAATAGGTAATCTAATAGACATGAATGATGCTCTACAAAGGGTTTTTGTTCCTCACTCTCATGGTGATGATGGCGGTAAAGGCTAGGAAGTATAGAGAGAGAAAGAAATTTGGTTGTCCACTTAAATTAATATATTATATTTACACCCACCAAAAAGTTTTGTCCACATAACAAATTTGGTTGTCTACGTATTGGCAACCATATTTTATTGAGAGAGAGAGAAAGAGAGAGAGATTTTTATTAGTTATTATTTCTTGTTTCTTTTCTCTTAAATTAGTTATTATTTTATTTAGAGAGAGAGATTTTAATTTCTTTTTTTAACCTTTGAAATTTATTTTGCTTCTTTTTTGTCTTAAAATAGTTATTTTATTTTTAAGAAGGAAAATATTATTGTTTTTTAAATAGGTAACTTTATTTCTACGAAGGACTATATTTTAAATTTTGAGAAGGACTTCTAGACAATATATTGTTATATTTTATTTTTAATAAATAATAACTTCTATCAATCAAATGTTATGAAATTTATTGTTATATTTTATTGAGAGAGAGAGAGAGATTTTTATTAGTTAGTATTTTTTTGTTTCTTTTCTCTTAAATTAGTTATTATTTTAAGAGAAGGAAAGGATATTATTTTTTAAATAGGTAACTTTTATTCTACGAAGGACTATATTTTAAATTTTGAGAAGGGCTTCTAGATAATATCTTTTATTAAAAAATGATTTTAATTTCTAAGAAGGAATGATTATTGTTTTTTAAATAGGTAACTTTATTTCTACGAAAGACTATATTTTGAATTTTGAGAAGGGCTTCTAGACAATATCCTTTATTAAAAAAGGATGTTTGTCCCAGTCATTGTTACGAAATTTATATGTTACGAAATTTATTGTTAAATTTCAAGTGTAATTTATTGTTAAATTACACTTGAAATTTATTTTGTTTCTTTTTTTCTTAAATTAGAATTTTTATTTCTAGGGTATATCCCGTGCCTTAGGGCACGGACGCTTGTATCAATCAAATGTAACGAAATTTGTTGTTATATTTTATTGAGATAAAGAGATTTTTATCAGTTATTATTTTTTTTGTTTCTTTTCTCTTAAATTAGTTATTATTTTATTGAAAGAGAGATTTTAATTTCTTTTTTTAATCCACCACCATTATTTTAATTTCTTTTCTTGATAATAGAAATTTTAATTTTTAATTTTGTTTCGGACCGTTTTCCCAGCCCTAGGGTATATCCCGTGCCCTAGGGCACGGACACTTGTATCAATCAAATGTTACGAAATTTATTGTTATTTTATTGAGAGAGAGATTTTTATTAGTTATTATTTTTTTGTATTATTTTTTTGTTTCTTTTCTCTTAAATTAGTTATTATTTTATTGAGAGAGAGAGAGAGATTTAATTTCTTTTTTTAACCCTTGAATTTTTTTTTTCTTAAGTTAGTTATTTTATTTCTAAGAAGGAAGGATTATTGTTTTTTAAATAGGCAAGTTTATTTCTACGGAGGACTACATTTTAAATTTCGAGAAGGGCTTCTAGACAATATCCTTTATTAAAAAAGGATGTTTGTCCCAGTCATCGTTTTTCCTTCTGTTTTATATAATAGATATTTTTTGGTATTGTTTTTTGGTATTATTTTTTGTTTCTTTTCTCTTAAATTAGTTATTATTTTATTGAGAGAGAGAGAGAGAGAGATTTTAATTTCTTTCTTTAACCCTTGAAATTTATTTTGTTTCTTTTTTTCTTTAATTAGTTATTTTATTTCTAAGAAGGAAAAGATTATTGTTTTTTAAATAGGTAACTTTATTTCTACGAAGGACTATATTTTAAATTTTGAGAAGGGCTTCTAGACAATATGCATAATTAAATAAAGATGTTTGTCCCAGTCATCGTTTTTCCTTCCGTTTTATATAATAGACTAGGGTATATCCCGTGCCCTAGGCACGGGTACTTGTATCAATCAAATGTTACAAAATTTATTGTTATATTTTATTGAGAGAGATAAATTTTTATTACGTAGTTATTATTTTTTTGTATTACTTTTTTTGTTTCTTTTCTCTTAAATTAGTTATTACTCTATTGAGAGAGAGAGAGAGATTTCAATTTCTTTTTTTAACACTTGAAATTTATTTTGTTTCTTTATTTCTTAAATTAGTTATTTCATTTCTACGAAGGACTATATTTTAAATTTTGAGAAGGGCTTCTGGACAATATACTTTATTAAAAAAGGATGTGAATTTATTTTGTTTTCTTTATTTCTTAAATTAGTTCTTTTATTTCTAAGAAGGGAAGGATTATTGTTTTTTAAATAGGTAATTTTATTTCTACGAAGGACTATATTTTAAATTTTGAGAAGGGCTTCTAGACAATATGCATAATTAAAAAATGATGTTTTAAATAGTATTATCCCGTGCCTTAGGACACGGTCACTTATATCATTCAAATGTTACAAAATCACGGGTACTTGTATCAATCAAATGTTACAAAATTTATTGTTATATTTTATTGAGAGAGATAGATTTTTATTACGTAGTTATTATTGTTTTGTATTACTTTTTTTGTTTCTTTTCTCTTAAATTAGTTATTACTCTATTGAGAAAGAGAGAGAGAGAGAGAGAGATTTCAATTTCTTTTTTTAACACTTGAAATTTATTTTGTTTCTTTATTTTTTAAATTAGTTATTTTATTTCTAAGAAGGAAACGATTATTGTTTTTTAAATAGGTAACTGTATTTCTACGAAGGACTATATTTTAAATATTGAGAAGGGCTTCTGGACAATATACTTTATTAAAAAAGGATGTGAATTTATTTTGTTTTCTTTATTTCTTAAATTAGTTCTTTTATTTCTAAGAAGGGAAGGATTATTGTTTTTTAAATAGGTAATATTATTTCTACGAAGGATTATATTTTAAATTTTGAGAAGGGCTTCTAGACAATATGCACAATTAAAAAAATGATGTTTTAAATAGTATTATCCCGTGCCTTAGGGCACGGTCACTTATATCATTCAAATGTTACAAAATTTATTTTATATTTTACTGAGAGAGGGAGATTTTTGTTAGTTATTATTTTTAAGTATTATTTTTTTGTTTCTTTTATCTTAAATTAGTTATTATTTTATTGAGAGAGAGAGAGAGAGAGAGAGAGAGAGATTTTAATTTCTTTTTTTAACCCTTGAAATTTATTTTGTTTCTTTATTTCTTAAATTAGTTATTTTAATTTCTAAGAAGGAAACGATTATTGTTTTTTTTTTAATAGGTAACTTTATTTCTACGAAGGACTATATTTTAAATTTTGAAGGGCTTCTAGACAATATCCTTTATTAAAAAAGGATGTTTGTCCCAGTCATCGTTTTCCCTTCTGTTTTATATAATAGATATTTTATTTCTAAGAAGGAAAAGATTATTATTTTTTAAATAGGTAACTTTATTTCTAAGAATGACTATATTTTAAATTTTGAGAAGGACTTCTAGACAATATGCATAATTAAATAAAGATGTTTGTCCCAGTCATCGATTTTCCTTCTGTTTTATATAATAGATATTACAAAATAATAGTTTACGTCTAATCTAATATACCAAAAATTCAACCAAAGAAATCCTTTGAAGTATTTTTTAGTCCATTCATTTAGATACATTTTGATAAAATGTATTTTCTTGATACATTTTGATAAAATTCAAGATTTTTGGCTTAACTTATTCTTAATGTTTTTCTTTGTCATTTGTAGATACATGAAATGTTTTTTGTGGTTACTGAATTTAGTTTGCATGAAATGTCTTGTTACGAGTTTATCCTTTGAAGTATTTTTTAGTCGATACATTTTGATAAAATGTATTTTCTTGATACATTTTGATAAAATTCAAGATTTTTGGCTTAATGTGGTGGTGATGTCACAGAAGTACTACTAGTAGTAGTAATACCTTGTTTAGATTTCTTTTTTTTTTAATATGGGGATTAAAAACAGCACCACCAGCTCTCATCCTAGTAATCAACCCTAGAGAGTTTTAGAGAGATAATTTTTGAGAGAGAGAGAGAGAAAAAAAGAATCACTTCTATCTGTCTATGAACAAGTAAGCAAATTCAGGCTCCAAGCACTGGGTATTGGAGGACTTGGGAGGGGGTTTTATACTTTTATTTGCCGACAAATTTTCAATCTTAAATCTCTGTTTTAGTAACTCGGATTAGGTTTTAGAGACTCGGACTAGGTTTTAGAAAGTCGGATTGTATGATCAAGTAATCAAATTCACGCAGGTGGGCGGGGGTTTTATACTTTTATTTGCCAAGGAATTTTCAATCCGTTTTCTTCTGGGGTTTTATACTTTCACTTGCCCAGGAATTTTCAATCTTAAATATCTATTTTAGAAACTCGGATTAGGTCCACCACCCTTTGGTGTAACAGTTGTAGTCTCTTAAGTCCATGAGGTCGTGGGATCGAGTCTCGGTGGAAGCAGTTGCCATCAAGATTTATCCTATGTAGTTTAGGCTATAAATAGTGTAATTTAGGCTATAAGTAGTGTAATAATTTGTCGGGCTTTAGATCTATTTGTTGTCGGGCTTTAGGCCTCTTTCATTCTCGGTTTAAATTAGGAAGTTATCCTGCTTGTTACATCTCTATCATACATCAATGCCTTGTAACGACTAACATAGATCGTAGTCGAATTCTCATAAAAAAAAAGAAACTCAGATTAGATTAAAACCCATTGCCAATGACCCTTTTTCTACTCGGCTTAGATTAAAACCGTTGCCAACTTACATGATGCGTGACGTCATTACTTAGTAAACTGGTCGATTGGTGGTTGACCCTTTTTACTCTTGCTCCATTTTTCTCTCTTTGTCGTTATTCTTTTTTCCCTTTTTTCTATTGGTACCCCGAGCACTTCTGAATTTTTTTATTTTCTCACATTTCAATTTTTTGTTTCAAATTTTTTAAACAAAGCCCTTATGTTTCTTCGTGTTGTTTTGACGGGTATCACCTATATTTCCTTCATTGAAGAAAGAGATATAAAATAGGTCTAAAAGAAATCCTTATTTCTTATTAGAAAAGGGTACTTCTAAAAATCATATGTTACTTTTTTTTAATGATTCTATACTTAATCCAGTGTTTGAATTGATTTTGAGTAATTTGCTAGTTTTTTTTTGGAAGTCGACGACTACGATCTACGTATGTTGTTACATTTGGCACTTGATACATCATAGATGTGATAAGCTCGATAACCGCCCCACTCAAACACTAACAGAACCAAGCCTATAGCCCAACAAGACATGGCCTAAAGCCCAACAACATTATTTACACCCTAATAACCCCAATTCAAATAACCAAAGATTCCACCTTCTCCGGGATTCGAACCTGGGACCTCCAGGGATTTCTAGAGTTTATGTCAACACCTTGAAACCACTTGGGCTACCAACTGTTGACAAGTAATTTGCTAGTTGCATTCGGCTCCCTCAATGAAAAATGTCTATCTAAAGAATTTTCAATCTTAACCTCCGTTTTCTAGTCGGATTAGATTAAAACCCATTGCCGACTTATCCGTTTTCTACTAGGCTTAGATTAAAACCCATTGCCAATTATCTGTTCTCTATTGGGCTTAGATTAAAATCAATTACCGACTTACGTCATGCATGACGTCATCACTTGGTAAATACCACAATGAAATGTTTGCAAGTGAAATAGACAACAGAGTCCATGAAAAACTGTATATGAGAACAACCAAAGGTTGCATTACTTCAGGTTCCAATTAGGTTGTGTTTGATATCAGGGAAATAATTCCATGGAAATAATTCCATGGAAATAAAAGAGTTCCATGAAAAGTCTTCCACGGAATTTATTCCATGGAAATAAGAGTCCTTTCGTTTGATAGTCATTTATTATTTCATGGAATTACGAACCCTGTTATTTGGTTGACAACTAACTTCTCTGAATATAATATTCAATTAAAAGTTTTTATTTACTCCTTATGTAGTCAAAATGAATTTTTTTCTTTTGTGTTACCAAAATTACAATTTCGTCCTTATGTTGTCTAAATTACATTTTTACCCTTATGTTTTCAAAATTATATTTTCACCCCTATGTTGTAAAATTATATAACCTTGTGTCATTTCAATGTAAAAGTGTAGACATGCCATTTGTACGAGATAAACGTAAGAATGTCATTCAGACAACATAAGGTTAAAAATGTCACTTTGATTTGTACGAGGGTAAAAATGTCATTTTGATAAAATAAGGGTAATATGTCAATTTGATATTATAAAAGGGTAAAAATGTAATTTTAGCTTTATAAAGTCAAAATGTCATTAACAACTTTGTAAACATGTCATTTGGTAAGAAGGGTAAAAATGTCATTTGCTCAATGTATAAGTAAAAGTTTATTTTGCTAAATTTTATGGGTAAAATGTCATTTAAAACATTTATGGAGATAAATATTAGGTTTCAAGTATCCGAATATATTAAAATATTTTTATTTTGATTTTTGACTTTCCACGGAAACTAATTCCTAGGGTGGAGCAAAGAATTAAAAGTGGGCTATTTCATGGAAATAGATTCCCTAGGAAATTAAAGCCGTTGAATTATACTTCGTATCAAACGGCGGAAATACCTAATTCCATAGAAATTCTTTTATTTCCATGGAAATAGGAGATATCAAACACACCCTTAGGTTTTTCTTTATACTATTTACCAAATCTCTTATCCCACAATGAAATCAACCCGACAATAGTGAAAGCAGAAAAAACAAAGCATCACTACTCATGAGCAAACAACATGCACCTTCATAACTCAACACGGGTTTTTGTTGTGGTTTCTTCTTAGTGGGGAAATCTAGTTGAGTTTGGCCTAGTAAACCAAATTCGGACCCAAGTCGAGTTTCTATGGATCGGTTGAATTAGGTCGGTGGAATTAGACCGGTGGAATTAGGGCTAAGGGGCAGTCTATAAATACTACCTTAATCTTAATTTAGAAGTGTGTGAGAAGCACCAAGAATTGGAACACAATTAGAAACGCACAAGAGAAGAGAGGAGAGAGAAAGAGGTCTGCCGAGAGGAAGCTGTCAGCGGGGTTGAATATTTTCAGCACGTACAGTCATCAGTGTTCAAGTAATCCGACGGTAAGATCTTCTCCGATTGGGATGAAATTTTGTAGAGGTATTTTTGACTTGTTCATCTAGTATTTGTACGGTTGGATTGGTAATTGGTGACCCAAATCCTAGTGAATTTAGGGTCATTTTGGACTGCATATTTTTGAGCTGTTTTGTGCTTTTCTGTCAGGTTATCTTGGTGTTTGAGATTGACTCATTTTGGATCCAGAGTCTCGAGTTTTGTTCTATTAAACAAGGAGGGCGTAGTTTCTAAATCAATTCCTTATTATAGTGGATTTGGAGTAGACTACTAGTCCCGTGATTTTTATTTCTCATATTGGAGAGGGTGTCTACATTAAAAACTGTTGTCTTATTTACTTTCAGTTCTTCGTTTATTGCTACCACTATTCTACATATTTTTCTCATAACTAACACAAAAGGAAAAACTTATATTCCGCTGCACCGACGCGCCCGTTTTTCTCAACAGCCTTGACAATGACAGTAAATAAGACAACAAGCAGGGTTCATCACTACTACCGGTGTCATTCCTGAAACTTCTTATCAATGAAAGTAAATAAGACAACCGGTAGGGTTCATTACTACCACGGGTGCCATTCCTGAACTTCTATTCGCTACAGTCGATGGAATAGTGCCCTGTTATTTCAGCATTTACATGCTAAAAGATGCGAGTTTCTTCATAAGATTAACATTGACGATATAAAACTACCAGCATCTTCTACAACAACTTACCTCCATATATCCTCTTGTCCACTATCACATAATCCAAACCGAAGCAAGTGTTGTGTTTGCTACAACACATTAGATCCCACAATTTTGAATGTTGCCATGGCTTGACCTGTACAAAATGAAATATCGAGTAATACTATAGAATTTTTTTTTTTTTGTTGAAGAAGTAATACTATAGAATTAGCAACTACTAATGGATAACTCAAGAAGACACGTTCAACTTGAACTTGTATAGGAGTTAGTTGTTCTATGAGAGTAACAAGACATTAAACTCAAGAAAAAGTAGCATGAAAACTAACCTTAGAAAAAGTAGCATGAAAACATAATTAGAGGAACGAGGTACTCTACTGACTACTGGGCGTTGCAGTGTTTTTTATCACATTATTTCATCCTTACTATTGTATACTACTTCCATTGAACATGGACTCTATTAAACTTAAATGGGTCCATGGGTATAAGGGCCAAAGTAATGTTCAAAAAGGGTCTAGGGTCCAATCTTCCCACAATATAAAACCAAATCCCGTCTATATTCCCGTACAGATTTCACGTTTTTTTTAATTGGGGTCAGACCAAAATAGAAACGAAATTTTTGTTGCGTGATTGGGGGGATTCAATAGAAAATAACAGATATTTCCAAATCAATTTTCTCTCTCTTATTTAC
>BEHA01000035.1:1355402-1374338 GCA_002897215.1 Eschscholzia californica subsp. californica
AAACTAAGACGACTTATATGTACATGTGAATGCAGGTGAGACGATGATCGGTAATGTGGAAAGCGTTAAGACGGCTTGGCCGGGGGATTGCCTTCCAGATAATACAGCTTGCAAGAACAATTGCTTTACCAAGTATGGTGTTGCTGCATAGAAAGCATATTGCCAGAATATGTATTACCCTTATCACTACTGTGTTTGTATCTATAAATGTTGACACTGTCTCTGCTTGTCTATGCATTCTCTGATTCTCTCTCTCTCTCTCCCTCTCTTTCCTCTCATATCTTGACTCCATTCCTCTTTTGTCTTAATGAATAAGTGAATGTAGTCAATTATGGTTATACTTATATCTCAATATAAGATGCTACCTTGTGAGAAAACTTAAAATGAGCTAAATTTGATCATATCTTTATAATGCCATGTTCATATTGTTGTAATTAACCTTGTACACTGTCTGCAGTTTCTTAATAAATTAGGGAGATTTCTCTAATTTTGAAACAAACGAGAAGAAATGTGGAGCGGCTAAAAGCACCCAAAAATTGTTGTTAGTGTTAGTGTATTTGTACATACTTGATTGAGTTGTATTTGTTTTCATTCTTGAGGGTACTATTGTACATTGTAATTACCAACATTCTCTATAAATATATCCTTGCCCTAGAAGTTAGGGCATCTTGTGTTTTCAAACTTTACATGGTATCAAGAGCCACCACTTAGAATATCTCCTTGGGTTTCAGTGCCTTTCTCTTCTTTCTTTTCATACCTTCTTCTTCTTCTTCTTCTTCATTTCATATCTTCTTCTTTATCATGGCAGACACCACCACAAACCCTTCCTCTGCTTCTCCCATTTTCATTTCTTCCCTCCCTCACACCCCTTCAACTAACCCCCACTTCCCTGCTTTGTCTAACATAGCCAACCTTGTGTCCATACGATTGGACAACTCCAACTATCTCTTATGGAGGAGTCAACTTCTTCCCATCCTTCACTCACAAGATTTGTACAAGTTTGTTGATGGCTCTTACCCTCCCCCAGCTGAGTTTCTTCCCAATCCCTCTGTTTCTTCTTCCTCTTCTGTTCCCAACCCAGAATTTGTGTTTTGGTATCGCATTGATCAAATGCTCTTATCATGGCTTAATGCCACTCTCACTGAACCTGTCCTCACACAGGTTCTTGGTCTTCCATCTTCTCGAGCTGTCTGGGAAGCTCTTGAAAGAAATTTTTCCTCTGTCAACTCAGCTCGTTTGATGAACTTGAAGCTTCAGCTTCAAACCCAAAAGAAAGGGTCTCTCAATATCTCTGACTATCTTCTTCGAATCAAATCAATCTCTGATTCTCTTGCAGCCATTGGGCATCCCATTGCTGATTCTGAATTAGTTCTCATTGTTCTTTCTGGCCTTGGCTCAGACTATGAAAACTTTGTCACATCCATCACCACTAGATTAGTGGCTCCCAGCTATGCTGAACTTCATTCTCTTTTGCTCACTCATGAGTTTCGAATCGATTTACTTCGTCAACAATCTGTTCAACCAACAACCCTCTTCTCTCACAATCCTTCTTCTCACTCTCGTTCTTCTCATCAACCAGCTCAAAGAGGTCACAGAGGGAGAGGTAACCGAGGTGGTTACAGAGGTAACAGAGGCCATACCTCAAACAGGGGTTACTCTAACAGAATCTCTTCCTCTGTTCTTGGCCCTCCTCCTCAAATTATCTGTCAATATTGTGGGAAATATGGTCATACAGCTCGTCAATGCTACAGTCTACCTACCTCAAATGATTTAGCTCAAGCCTTTGCTTCAATGGGTATTGATTCTGCTCCCTCAGACCCCAACTGGTATATCGACTTTGGTGCTTCTATGCACATTTCTTCTGATATAGCTTCCACTTCTAGTCGATCAGAAGCTCCTCATCCTGACCATGTGATGGTAGGCACAGGTCAAGTTACTCCTGTTTCTGGTGTGGGTAATATTCTACTTCCTTCTACTTCTTTTCTTCTTCATAATGTTCTCATTGCTCCTCAATTTAAGAAGAACTTGATCTCTGTTTCTCGCCTATTAAGTGATTTTAACTGTATTGTTGTCTTCCATCGTCATGGTTTCTTTGTTCAGGAAGTTCCAACAGGGAGGAGACTCCTCGTAGGAACGATTGACGAAGGTCTCTTCAAACTTTCTTCAAACAAAGCTGCTCCACCACCACTTTTTCTCTTTGCTTCGACTTTATCCTCTGTTTCTCCAGTTTCTTCTGAAGTTTGGCATAGAAGATTGGCTCATCCTCATCAAAAAGTTTTTAATTATGTTGTTAAGCACAATCATTTAAAGTTTCAAACCTCTGTAATGAAATCAACTAAATGTTTAGATTGTGTTTCTGGCAAAATTCATCGTCTTCCCTTTTCTTCTATTGTTCATACTTCATCTGCCCCTAATGATTTGATTCACTCAGACCTTTGGGGTCCATCGCCGGTCACCTCTAACTCCAGCCACCGATATATTCTGTTGTTCATTGATGACTATACCCGATTCACGTATCTATACTTTCTTAAAACAAAGTCAGAGGCTAAACTTCATTTCCAAAATTTTAAATTATTTGTGGAGAAACAATTCGAAAAACCCATTAAAATTTTTCAATCTGATGGTGGTGGGGAATTTGTTAACTCTGACTTCGCTTCTTTTCTTCTCGCCAATGGCATTCAACACCGTCGATCTTGCCCTCACACTCCTCAACAAAATGGAGTGGCTGAGAGGAAGATTCGTCACCTGGTTGAAACGGCTGTTTGTCTCCTTCATCAAAGCTCTGTTCCTTCTGAATTTTGGACAGATGCTTTTCAGACAGCCGTTTACACCATTAATCGCCTGCCCACTCCTCTCCTTCAATATCAATCTCCTTATGAAAAATTATTCAACGACAAATCTTCTTACAATGATTTAAGATCATTTGGTTGCAGGTGTTTCCCTCTCTTAACCCCTTATCGCTCTTCAAAGCTTGATCCCAAAACTAAACCATGTGTATTTTTGGGATATAGTACGCTGCATAAAGGGTATAAGTGCCTCGACGTCTCTTCTTCCCGAATTTACATCTCTCGTCACGTCCTATTCGATGAAGAGATTTTCCCGTTTTCCCTTCCCTGTTCTTCCCCAAATTCGAATTTCAAAAACCCTAATTTTATTCCAGTCAACTTGCAGTGGACTGTACCTCCTAGTCCTTTTACTAGTACAGTTGTCCCCTCTCAAACCACGCGTCCTGCCAACGCGTCGTCTCTCCCTTCTCCACCTGGTTTTACCCCTCCAAATAGTCCTTCTCTGGGGACCACCACCTCTCCCACTCAGGTTATGCCTCCACATAACGACAACATTGCCTCTCCTTCTCTGCCATCTGACCAGCCTCTCGGTCCTCCTAATCCTGATCATTTATCTCGTAATCCTAATCCTGACCATCCACCTGGCATCCCTACCACTACCTCTTCTACTTTACCAAATTTCCCTTCTTCAATCTCTAATCAACAGACCGACCATCTTGATCCTTCTTCAAACCCTAATTCTCTTCCCACATATTCTTTACACCCAATGATAACTCGTACTCGTGATGGTACAAGGAAAACCAGGATACTTCTAACTACACCTTCTTCATCAATGGAATTTGAGCCCTCAACCTATTTACAGGCTTCTAAGTATGATCACTGGCGGAAAGCCATGGCAGATGAAATAGATGCTCTTCATAAGAATAGGACTTGGTCATTGGTATCTCCTCCTTCTCATGGTAATATTGTGGATTGTAAGTGGATTTTTAAGATCAAACACAAAGCCGATGGTTCGGTCCAGCGATACAAAGCTCGTTTGGTTGCTCGCGGGTATTCTCAACAACATGGAGTCGATTATGATGAAACCTATAGTCCGGTGGTTCGTCCAACAACAATCAGATCAGTTATCTCTTTAGCCGTTTCAGGTAAGTGGCCTATTAAGCAACTCGATGTGAAGAACGCCTTTCTACATGGCAATCTTCAAGAAACTGTATACATGCGTCAACCTAAAGGATTTGAAGATCCATCTAACCCTAATTTGGTCTGTAAATTACACAAGGCTCTCTATGGCTTAAAACAAGCCCCTCGAGCCTGACATCATCGTTTTAGTTCCTGTCTACTACATTTGGGGTTTCATCAATCTATTTCTGATCCTTCGATGTTTTATCATCGATCTTCTAATGATCTAACAATTCTACTTCTGTACGTTGATGATATTTTAATAACCAGATCTTCTTCTTCACTCCTAAATACCCTAATCACCAATCTCAACAATCGGTTTGAAATGACTGATTTAGGTGACTTGAATTACTTTTTGGGCATGGAAGCCCATCGTTCTAATGATTCTCTTACATTAACCCAAATCAATACACTATTGATCTTTTAAATCGATTTGGCATGGCAAATTCTAAACCATCGACTACACCTGTTATAATTGGTTCTAAACTCTCTAAGTTTGATGGTGATCCTATTGATAATCCTCAAGACTTTCGTTGTTTAGTGGGAGCACTACACTACTTAACCCTAACTAGACCGGATATTTCCTATGCCGTGAATCAAGTTTCGAAGTTTATGAATTCTCCGACGATGACACATTTGATCGCTGCAAAAAGAATTCTTAGATATCTAAAGGGAACGATAAAAAATGGACTCGGTTTCCGGCGAGCCACAAGTCTTCCATTGATTGGGTTTTCTGATGCTGACTGGGCAGGCTCACCCGATGACCGCAGATCCACATCAGGTTATGGTATTTTTCTTGGGCCTAATTTAATTGCTTGGGCCTCCAAAACACAACCCACAGTAGCACGGTCTTCAACCGAGGCCGAATATAGGGCCGTTTCACATGCCACAGCCGAAATCATTTGGGTCCAAAATATGTTAACTGAGTTGGGTATACCCACACCCTCCATACCAATTGTCTACTGCGACAACATTAGCACAACATATCTTGCAATTAATCCGATTCTACATACTCGAACTAAGCATGCATCGATTGATTTTCACTTTGTTCGAGAGAAGGTCAAGCAAGGTCAACTAAAAGTCAGTTATATTCCGGGTGATGATCAATTGGCGGATATATTTACCAGAGGATTGTCTTCTTCACGGTTTCGAGATTTAAATTTCAAGCTCTCACATGTAGCACGTAGTTCGGCTTGAGGGGGGGTGTTAGTGTATTTGTACATATATACTTGATTGAGTTGTATTTGTTTTCACTTTTGAGGGTACTATTGTACATTGTAATTACCAACATTCTCTATAAATATATCCTTGCCCTAGAAGTTAGGGCATCTTGTGTTTTCAAACTTTACAGTTAGCACCTGGGGGATGAAATTGACTAAGGTCAATCCCCTTTGACCCAAACTCTATTGGCATCCGGACCCAAAGAAAGCAAGGCTACCGATTCAGATCAGTGGCTTCCTTTGACACATTATAATTGGGTAGGTTGTCAATTTCACACTAAAACTAGTAGGGGTGTACTATCCTATTTATTTGGGTTCTAGGAAGCACACACCTAGCAGAGTTGTTCAATGTGATCCTAGCGTGCAATAAAAAGTAAATGTTAATTTATTCTCATAAAAGGAAAGCAAAACGACCATGATGCAAGTCTTCTAAGGTCAATATAGTCTTTTCATACGTTTTGATAGAATAGAACCTAGGCTTTTGACATTACTGTGACTTTATGAGATACCCCAATGGCCTTCATGTATGGAGCATTGGAGTTTTTTTTGGCTGCAAATGAAGCATTGGAGTTCTTTTTATAATGATAAGTGGGAGAAGCCCGAATCGAATACAATGGAAAAAGAAGAAAAAAACTGCAAAGAATTCAATTACATTATTTTATTAGCCCCACTCTTTCCTCATTCTCACTGTCCCTCTAAAGTCTGCATTAACAATGTTGACTAATTCCACCATCAGTTGACTATATTCAGGTGAGTAACATTTGGTCCGAGCTTCATCTTTGACAAGTAATCAGCAGCTTGATTAGCTATACGGGAAACATGCATCCCCAGGCCATGCCTTGTTATTTGGCTACCAGACCCATGGCAGTCCATGGACAGGCTCAAAATGGCAGTAGACTCCTCGTCCTGCCGAATTTACACTCCTACGAAAATCAAACCACTGTCGATCAAGAGTAATACTCATTGGAGATAATGTAGCACTGAAATATATTCCGGTACTGTGGGCTATTTTTGTAACTGGGGCTATTTCTGTAACTCACATCAATTATCTTCGATTTAACATTTGAATTACTGTATCATGGGTTGGACTTCCTAGGTGGATCTTAACTGGGCCAATAGAGAGAGCATAACGGCCCAATTCAGCTTGTACAATCACTTGATGAGTCAGACTCGGGTATAACTCCGCAGTTTGAGGCTAAATCGTAACTGTAATATATTTGACAATTTAAAGATTTCAGGCGATTCAGAGATATTTTCTCTCTCTCACTAACTCAAAGGTTATCAAAGGTTAAAAAAGGGGAAAGTCACAGTGAAAGAACAACTCATTGTTATTCTCTCTAAAGTTAAACTAAGATGGCTCTGACATTCAAACTCCATGCTGTCATAATATGTAGAAGTTGGGTAGATGACATCCCTACCAGCAAACTATTCACTTCATGTGATTCAAAACCAACCCCTACTCTACTCTTTTTTTTTATTCATTCTCTCTCACTTCATGTTATCTTTTGTGGATTATTTTTTATCAAATTCCATTCCCCTTTTTCTGTTCTTGTAGTTGCTCATCTAGACTCTGTACGTAATGCTGAAGTATATTTCAAAGATTGGGAGGCAAAAATAAAAATGCAAAAAGCACAACCAGTTCTTTTTTCTCTTCATCCCTTATTAGTAGGTCCCTATTCTTTTTAGTTAAATTGTGGGTATTGGTTAGTTTCTTAATATTCATCTTGTTTTTTTTTCCCTCATATAGGTCAAAGAATACTATCTTCTATTTGTAGATTTCATGTTATCCCAAGGTTCTCTTGCTTTTGATTTGCTTAAAAGATTTAAGGTAACAACAATATGAGTAGTATTTTTTCTATTCTTATATTTAGAACACACACATTTTAATCATTAAACAAAATATTGTGCAGTTAGATCCATACATGATGGAGAGGAAAATTATAAGGCCCAAAATTCGGGTCAAAATATCAAATGAAGCCCAACCCGGAATAATAATGCAAGAAAAACCCAAAAGTTGAAATTACAAAACATTTTTGAAAATTTCTGAACAAAACACAGCTTGCTCTCAACAATTTTGTATTTGCTCTCAACAATTTTGTAAATGTATAAATAAATTTGTTTTTGTTCACACATAATTAAGAACATAATTATATATGTTGCCATCAGTTTCAAAAGTGTTGCCAACAGTTTCAAAAGTGTTACTAACAGTTTAAAAATTGGGTTTTTTTTTATATTATTATTTTCGAGTGGGTTTTTTTTTCGTATTTGGGCCCAAATCTTGGGCTTTTCTTACATAGTTTATATATGGAATGGGTAAATGTAATATTCGTGAATGAAAGATGGAATGATACGGACGAACAAAGGTATCAATCGGTCTTGATTAATTTGATTTTAACGAAACCTTTAATCTTATTGTTTAAATAGATGTTGCAATAATTGTTCTTAGTCATGCGGTTCAAGTGGGAGTCCCTGGAGGCGGGCTGAGTACACTTTTTGATAATAGTTGGATGTCTCTAAAGCCTTCTTACGTGGAAATTTACAAGAAAAAAAATAACTCAATGTTTTCAAGAAATTCAGTACTTACAAAATTTTGGTTTTCAAAAAGTGTCGCAAATAACTCAATGTTTGTAAAATGGAACGCATAAGGTACCCTTGGGTTGCTTTTTTATATAGATGATATCATACTCACTAGCACAAGAGATGATATCATACTCAAAACTTCCATTTATGCAAGCGTGCTGAGTTGACGAGTTAAAGAATCTATTGAAAAGTTAGGTTCTTAGGAAGTTGATAGAAGTTTGTTAAGTTGTTAAACTCTTAACTTATAAGATTTTCTCATAATGAAATTTACAAAATTCTTTCTACATCTCGCCGATAGCAGATGCAGAGACCAAGGAGTTTATATCTGCCTTGATGATCCTCTGGTACCATTAAAAGTGGAGCAAGTTAGAAATTCCTTACTTCAAGTAGAAGAATTGAAAGAGATAAGAAAGCAATCCATGGTTCAGATGCAACAACCACTCTTACTACATCAACAACAAAGTGGGTATTATCTTATTCTCACTCTTACTACATCAACAACAAAGTGGGTTCACAGTTATATTTGTTTGTCGAATCGTAATCAATATCTAAAGATAAACTCAATCTCTACCTATCTTATTCCTCAATACTAGAATGTTGTGATTATTAGGAATCAAATTACATTATTGCTATTTTGTTAATTGCATTCAATTAGCCAAACGTAGTCTAAGAGTTACTTAACCGTATAATAGAACATTTGGCAACTATCTCAAGTAAAAGTCTGAAAATTTGTTCGTAGTGGGTGTTCGATAAAAAATTTGAAGTACAGATTTTGAATTCCTAAATCTTCACTAACAAATTAAAATTATTGCAGAATTCAAATTCCATGGCTTAATAATAAGTTCTACGATCAATGTGACTCGTGCTCCACCCATCCGCCACTTCTTCGCTACTTGTAATTCAGATACCTTCTGCTCTTTCAATTCAGACTCTCTCTGTCTCTCTCTTTTCTTTAATGGGTTCTTATATTGCTCTGTTTTGGTTGTTGCAGTTAATACTGCAGGTTCTATAGCAAGTGCTCATCGAGTTCTTAATGAGTGGGAATCTAAAGGAGAAAAGAATTTCCAAGGAGCTCAACTTGAAGCACAATCATAGGTCTTAGTTTTATTTCCACTTCAATCTATTTTTGTTTCCAACAATGCTATTTAGTCCGACAAAAAGTGGTCGGAAAAGGCCAAATTTGCACATGAAGTCAACAATTTTGCCTTGTCAGATCTTTTCGGGCTATTTTTTGTCAGGCCAGATAACATTTTCCTTCAATTTCAGAAAATTAAGGGGTTTCTTTGTTTGTTTCCTTATCATTTACTCTTCTTAGTCTTGTCGTTCTTTATAGGAAAAGGAAATCTTCATTTTGTTTATAGATTACTACTTAGAGTCGCCAGGCCTTTCAGGATTTGAATTGCTCAAACTTTACAAGGTAAACAAATCTTCTTACCCTTTTTCTTCTATCCTTTTGTTTACTTATTTTCATCTCAAACTGCAGAAAACTCCATATCTTAGACATATACATGTTGTAATAATGTCATGCGGCAACGATTTAGATGTTTATGACAGGTATGTTTCTCTAAATTTCAGTAGTTAAAGCAAATAAATTTAGGATTATAACTTTTTTATTTTTTAACAATTTTTTATGGGTTTTTGTTTACGAGTTACAGTTCTATAGCGGAAGGTGCATTGATGTCTATCGCTCATCCTCTCACTGTATCCCAAGTGGAGTTGATTATACTACACACGACAATTAGAAGAGGTGAAATAACTTCATCGAAAATGAACAATATGTGTGAGGCTTCCCAATCTTTTTACCCTAATAACCCCTTCTCAAGCGAGTCACAGAAATCTTAGCGAGATAGTTCCTCGAAACAGCTACGTCTAAGTTTCCCTTTAAGTCCCCTTAATTTAGTATCTTATTGGTTTCAGTATTAATCATGTGAAATCACTATATCGACATAAACATATTATTAAAGGAGACTTGCTGGTCGTGATAAAGGTGTGTTTATTTTTTGATTTCTTGAAATCAAAGTTTAATTAGATTTAGTAATTTAAGTTAGATTTGAAAAGCGTTTTGTACTTCCATTCATTCAGCTTTTATCAATAAAAAAGCTCCCTAAATTTTCTTACTCAACTTGCTTTATTTTATAGCTTTCTATCGATTTCTAGTTCTTTTAGTTCCGTTAGTTTAGATTATTATTCTTTTCCAGTGTGTTGACGTCATTTTGTGTTCAGAACCAGTTTTTTGGAACATTCATCATGGTCATTCTAGTTCAACTCGAACTCTGACATTGAAGATTCTCGAGAAAAACCCAACTTTTTCATCGGAATGAGAATGACTCTAAACATGAAAAGGGATATAAAGATAAGTAATTTATTGAATCAACTATATGATATTCAAGCGAAATTGAATGACAAAAATCTTCAAAAAGATTCAAGCGAAAATTGGATGAACCTCCATCCTGGGGTGTAAATCTTACTCTTCTAGTTCTTATCCTCAATTCTCTATCTCAGCTTCTAATGTCCAACAACTCTATTTGGTATAACTCGAGAGTTTTTTGAGGAGAGGGAAAATCCTGATTTCCCCTCTTTCCTTTCCACTCCAAACCAAACCCAAAACCACTCCAAAATCAATCTAATCTACCTAAACTACCACCCCGATCCTACATGCAAGAACATCTTCTCATCTAACCTGCCTACATAAATCCACAAACGACTAATCAACCCCTTGCCTCCATTATCCTCTCTCAAATAAAATAGTTAGATCTAGGGTTTCACCGATGCTTAGGGTATCTTCGAGATGGATTGGGAATCCATTCATTGATGATCTCCCGTTCTGTGTAAGTTGATTCGTTTCCATTTGCAGTCATCAGAAGTTAGCAACTAGGATTGAGGTCAAACACAAAGCATTATGCATGCTCTTCCATGGAACAGGGGAGTAACTCTAACCCAATTTAAACTTCCTTCAACCTCTCCAGGGCAGTATAACTCTTGATCTCTGTTTAATTCGATTTTATTTCATGTTATTTTAGCTTAGTCTATTAGCTAGTATTATCACTTAGTCGATTTAATCTGTTTACATTATCTACTCATTCTGTTAGTATAGGTTATATTAGTTGGTTTTGTTAACAGCCAATTACATTTGTTGTTCCTACTTTTAGTTTTCTCTTTGTTTATTCTATTTGCCAGTGGCATATTTCAACTCTAAGCTATTGTTATAGTTAGATTGTAGCTTCTTCTGTGTTACTCTATTGAGGTCAGTTCGCTTCTTTTCATTTCTCTGTTTGTTGATATTCCTTTAGTGTAATTCATGTTTTAGTTTTAGTGTTACGATGATCTTATGTGCGTAGGCTATGGGGTTTTCTTGCTAGCAGTAGTACTTTCTTCTTTAGTTTTGTTTAAATCATTTCCTGTCTCTCTATGATCTGCTTCTTCTCCTGTCAATATTTGGTGGTATTTTCTTGGTTTAGACTCTTAGGCCTTGTGGGCCTGCTGGACAATATAAATTCGACTTTCCCAACCCCCGACAACCTCTCCATTCTTGCTTGGAATGTGAGAGGGTGTGGAAATTTTATAAAACGGAAGCACCTGTGGACCATGATAAAGGAACATAACCCCGACATCATTTTCCTCTCGGAACCAAGTGTATGAATGCTAACAACCGGAAAATGCTAAACCTACACACCAGTTACAACCAGTATACGGTGAATGTGAGAGGGTGTGGAAATTTTATAAAACCGAAGCACCTGTGGACCATGATAAAGGAACATAACCCAGACATCATTTTCCTCTCGGAGACCAAGTGTATGAATGCTAACAACCGGAAAATGCTAAACCTACACACCAGTTACAACCAGTATACGGTGATCCTCTAATAAAGCAGGTGGGTTAGCTATTTTCTGGACCCAAGCATGCTCCCTTGACATCCTTCATGCTGATAATAACTTTATTCACGCTAAGGGAACCCATGCCAATAACCAGCACCAATTCTTCATTGCGGGCTTTTATGGTTGCCCCTACAATACCAATAGAATGAGACCATGGGACGAACTTAAGAATCTGGTGCCAGACACCCAAACTCCGTGGGTGCTTATAGGCGATCTTAACATTATCCTGCACCCATCGGATAAAGTTGGTGGTAAGGAAGCCCTTCTGACCCACTCTATGAAAATCAAACTTTCCACAATTAACCTAGGCCTTTAAGACATAGGTTTTAGTGGTTGATGAGACATGAAAATGTCCCATCTGAGTCTCTTAATTTAGACGAGTTAGTCTCTCTAGAGCAGTTACTCTCACGAATTACTCTCTTTTATGTTCAGGTACCTTTTTACAGAGTTACGCGTGCAAAACGGATAAAGTCGGAAAGAATAATACTTGAGGGGCATTTTGGTCATTTTAATGACAAGGGTATTCTGGTAAATATTAGTGCTCATGTGAAAGTAGAGTCCAATACGAATCTATCGGCGAAAGCGGAAGTCGAATCGGAGTCCGGATAAGCAAGTTAGCTTAAGTCAAAGATTTGGAGCGAATGAGGGTCGACCTAATCAACCGGATGACACGTGGCGAGAATCGGATGTGGTACGCGGAGCAATCTGGACGTGAGCGGGATTTTCTCGGGACTAAATTCAGGCGCACAAGGGAAACCGTGGCCTGCTGATCCAGTGCGGCGGTTTCGGTTTAATACGATAGGCCCGTGCATCCTGACGGTGGATGTTACTCCTAGACACGTGGCGACATCTTTTGATCTTGTTTCATGCTGCTTCCCTAGTCCGTGATACACTCTATCTGGTTCTCTTGACAGCCAACTTTTATCTAACAAAACCGAGAGATACGTGAATAGAGATGGGGAGAAGAGATTTTGAGTTATCTTCGGTAGATTAAAAGAGAATCAAAACTGAATATTTAGATAGGGGGATTGAGGAGGTTTTCGGCTGGTTATATAAAGAAGACTATTATTTACAGAGAAGGAGGACGGATTTTAGAGAGAGAAGTAGAGTTGAGTCTCGGCTGGGAGCATCATCCTCCTCTCGAGCTCAACTACAAACAGAAATCAGAGAGAGAGTGAGAAGGATCGGTTTGAGAGAACAAAAAGCAGAGGATGATCACGGTTTAAAGAAGAAAGTAGAGAGAGAGAGAGAGAGAGAGAAACCGAGAGCTTATATAATTCGATTTGTTTTAACTTTAATTTTTGGTTTTTCTTTGAAAACCCTTGTTTCTTAGTGAGAGAGAGAGAGAGGTTACAGAGGAAGAGAGAAAGTTAGAGAGAGAGACAGAGAGATATTGTAGAGAGAGAGAGAGAGACTCGGTTTTGAAATTAATCTCAGTTTTATTCTTTTCTTTCTTTCTTTTTTGTTCCTATTTCTAGTGAGAGAGAAGTAGATAACATAGATAGAGAGATTAGAGTAAGAGATAAAGAGAGAAACAGGAGGTTAGAGAGAGAAAGAAGGTTGAAGAAGATGAGAAAATAAATTTCCCAGAGGGAAACCATTTCCGGGAAGACGAGAAAATCATTTTCCCAGAGGGTGCGTTTGGTAGATTCTTGGAAAAACAGAAGGAAATCACTTCCTTAGGCTCTGTTTGGTGGGAAAATCGCAGAAAAGTTAAGTTTCTTTCTCCTTTTTCTTATATTACTTCAAATAGTTATCGTTTCTAGCATGAGTAGCTAAGTCTTTTGTATCTAGGGTTTTAGATGAAGTCATAATAATTATTTTAACGATAAATTTATTAAAGTTTTTACCATTTTAACGATAAAATCTTCCGGGTTTTTAGACCGTTCATGGACTAAAACCTGAGTTATATAAAGAACTATCCAATTAGATCAAAATTAAATTGTCGTTAGAATTATTAGGAAGACGGATTCGAAAACCCTAGGTTCCC
The DNA here is from genome assembly GCA_002897215.1 of Eschscholzia californica subsp. californica. Classification (NCBI taxonomy): domain Eukaryota; kingdom Viridiplantae; phylum Streptophyta; class Magnoliopsida; order Ranunculales; family Papaveraceae; genus Eschscholzia; species Eschscholzia californica. The sequence goes on from BEHA01000035.1 coordinate 1,369,033, forward strand.
TTTTTCTGAATACCGACTTAATTCTTTATTTATTTTCGAGTTTTATATTTTATTTTTATTTTACCTCAATCAAACCATTTTTAAATCTCAATAGTTTTAAGGTTAGATTTTAGTTTAACTTAGTCTCTGAGGAACGAACCGGTCTTACCGGACTTATTACTTGACGCCCGTATACTTGCGGGTGGAGACCTTTTAGGGTAACCTTTTAGGCCCATCAGTGGCCCTCCTTACACCTGGTCAAACAAGTAGTTTAGAGGTAATCTGATCCAAGAGAGACTTGATCGAGCCTTGAGTAACCATCAATGGCTTCTAGACTTCCCAGCCACCCTGCTTACTCACCTCCCATGCATCGACTCTGACCATAACCCGATCCTTCTCACCACCAAAATCAAATCCAATCTCAGGCACAAACCGTTCAAATTCATCCGCACCTGGATGACCCACCCAGAGTGCGGACAGTTGAGCAATACCAACTGGGTCACCACCCTCTCTCAAATCCAGGCTAAACTTAACTCCTTAGCCATCAAACTTTCCAAATGGAACAAAAATGTTTTTGGACACCTCGAAACCAAAATCAAACACCTTATCACTGCTTTTCAAAAGGTTCAAGATCATGAGACCTATTTAGGGTTGTACACACAGTTGGAAGAGGTCTATCTTCAGCAAGAGAGCCTCTGGAAAGAGAAATCTCGTATTGCTAACATTCAACTAGGAGATCGCAATACAAAATATTTTCACTCAAAGGCGATCAACAGGAACAGAAAAAGCCAGATAACCTCCATTAAAAAAGAAGATGAGACCTGGTCCAATGACATTTCTGAAATATCCCATATCTTTTCTTCCAATCTCATCAAAATTTCCTCCACTGCAGGCACACATATAAATTGGGAACAATTAAAACTGTTCCAACCTCAGATTACTGCTACCCAGAACTTTTCCCTCACGACCATCCCGGTAGAAGAAGAAATCAAAAATGCAGTATACTCTTTAAAACCGGATGCAGCCCCGGGACCAGACGGTTACCCACCCTTCTTCTACCAATCTATCTAGGACACAACCAGAAGTGATGTGTTAGACATAGTGACCAGCTTCTTTCAGTCCTCCCATCTACCCCCTATTTCTAATCACACACATATTTATATTGTTGTCTGTAAACGGCCTCCCCGGGACATAGGCCGCCTGAAATGGCGAGATGATATCCGGGAACGTTCTTTTAAGCTGATTAGCCAGGATTTTGGTGATGATCCTGTAAGTAGTGTTAAGCAGGCTTATCGGTCTGAAGTCAGCAGTGATTTACAGACAACAACACCATCAGTCAAGAGTTAGCCCACTCCTTCACAAAAACCTATGGATCAAAAATCTATTTCAGACTTCAACTTGCTATGACTAAAGCCATTGATCGCATCGAATGGGCCTTTTTAGAGAGTGTAATTGCTCAAAGGGGCTACTCTACTCAATGGATCCAGCTTATCCACTCGTTCATTACCACTTCATCGATGGTTGTGTTTATCAATGGTTGTCCTGGGCCTACTTTTAATGTTAGTAGAGGTATTCGTCAGGGTGACCCTCTATCTCCTTTCCTCTTCACCTTTACCACGGAAGACATGAGTAGACTCTTAGAAAACAACGAAAACCCCAACCATTTCGTTGGCTTTCCCATTTCTAATTCCGACATCACCATTAAACATTTGTTATTCATAGACGTCTGCATCATTTTTTGCAACCTCAAACAAATTCTTAAAACCCCCAATGAAGCTTCGGGTCAAATGATCAACTATGTAAAATCCACTATCTTCTTCACCAGAAACTCTCACTCCAAATTCAAGAGAATGATCACCTGTAACCTTAAAGTGCATCAATCTTCCTCCATAGACAAATATCTTGGCACACATCTCTTCTTTGGTGCTAATAAGAAACAAGCCTTCTCCTCTCTTCTCGTGTAAATATAAAGTAAGCTCTCGAAGTGGCAAATTAATCTCCTCTCCCAAGCTGGCCGCTCCATTGTACTCTCCACAATCGCAACAGTCATTTCCCGATACCAAATGCAGTGCTTTGCCATCCCAAAAGGCATAATCAATCGCATAAAGGCCATTCAAAGGTCTTTCTGGTGGGAAAACAAAATCTATTCACACCATTAACTGGTCCACCATCTGCCTCCATCGTAAACTTGGTAGGTTGGGCTTCTGGCTCCGAACCCTCGATAACCAGGCCTTTCTGAGCAAACTGGTATGGCGAATTCTAAAACACCCTGAAAAACCTTGGGTTAAACTCCTCAAAGTCAAATACTTCCCCAATACGCTCAAACCCTCTTCTTCGAAACCAAACCATTCCTGGCTTTGGAAATCTATTGGCAAACAGTTTGATTAGGTGTCGGGCCTTATATACTGGGATGTAAATAAAAGGATTGATGTTAACATTTGACATGATTACTGGATCCCGGACCACCATCCGCCATTAAGTAATTCTACCAACAACCCATTAACTAAAGTTTCACAACTAATTAGTAATAACGAGTGGAATGTGAATGTTATAACTCAATATTTTACCAATGATATATGCAATGCTATCCAAAGCATAACCTTGCAGGAACATAAGGAAGATACAGTCAGATGGCCATTAACCAAATCAGGTAACTTTATAATCAGCTCTATGTATTATAAACTGAGAACTAACAGTAATATGTATGAAACGATGGAATGAAACTTCATTTGGAACATCAACACTATCCCTAGAATCAAACTATTTTTATGAAAATGTTGTACGAATAGTTTACCATTCAGAGACAAAATTAGCAAATATATCGGTAATTTTTATACGTGCCCATACTGTGACAGCACAGAAACGATCACTCGTGTATTACTTCACTGTTGTTATGCGAGATCCATCTGGTTTCATTTTCATATTATGACAGATAATTTCACCAATGTTAGAGATTGGATTCTACAATGGAACGATCTTGAAGCGACCACAGTTAACCTATATGCTACAATAATGTGGTTTATTTGGAAAGCTAGATGTGAAAAATGGTTTTCATTCCAGGAACAATCCCTAATGCAGGTAATCACTAGAATCAAAGGCATGACAACCATTAGTTTTACCAAAACAACCACACCAAGCGAGGCAAAACAAATGACTTGGAAGCCGCCAGCAGGGCCGTGCCTGAGATTCCAGAGGCCCTGTGCGAAATTTGAATATGGGCCCTTCGTGCCATAAAGATTATAAGAAAAATAAAAAATGTATGCTTCTTTACGAGCAGGTAGATGAAACTATAAATGAACCCAATAATATTTTGCAAAAAAGTAGTCATAAGAAAAAAAAAATCAATCTAAAATTCATTTTTATTGGAAATCTAGTCTAAGAATTCACAATCACCGGTAAGCAAAAAGATTTATTTATTTTATCTTAAGACTTCGAATATAAGTTTATAACCATAAATAACATAATGACATTTTAAACTTAATCGAACTTGTGGATCTTATTGTAATATCATATTAAATATGTAGTTTGTCGTTTATCGAAATGACGAGGGACGGAACAAAGAGATAGAGATCCCATTCGCAAAAGAGATAGAATTCATAGTTATTTTATTTTTTGTCGAAGAAATAGTTATTTTATTTGGGTTATTAAATAGGTAAATACAAATATTGTCCTTTAGTGTTTATCACATTATAATAATATCCAAATAGTAGTTTTAGTCTTTTAGGCGCCAAATAACACACCCAAAAGGCGCCACACACAATATCTAGGGGCGTATATATAACCCGCCCAAAAAGTTTAATTAAAATGTAAGCTGGGGGAGTCGAACCCGGGTTAGTAGCAAAACAATCTTGTCTCCTTACCAACTAGCCTATTGACTTGCTTTGCAGTAAACTAGATACCTTCACTATATATTAGTTTAGGACGCTATAAAAAAAAAAAAAAGTAGGCCCTTTATGTTTGGGGTCCAGTGCGGGCGCCCTGCCCGCACTGCCCCAAACACGGGCCTGGCCGCCAGCAGCACCATACCTCAAAATCAATGTAGATGCATCATTCACCTCCCTCATTGAACCAGCAGGTATTGGATGTATAATGTTCGATGAACAAACCAGTTTTGTAGCGGCCATAACGGACACCACTAGAGGACAAAATCCAGAAGAATGTGAATGTCGAACAATCCTGTATGCAATGCAATGGGCATGTGACTTATGCATCCAATATATTCAGATCGAAAGTGATAATCAAAACCTTATCAGATGCCTCTACAACTCTAACGCATCCATCCAATGGAAATCCGAGAAACATATGGACGAAATCCTCGCTCTCAAGGACAAGTTTGAAAGTATCATCTTCACGCATACGACCAGACAGAACAATAGTCAGGCAGACATCTTAGCTAAATGGAGCAGGCAAAACCAGTGTCGACGTTCTTGGCACTCTTTCCAGGATTTCGCTAATTATTTTAGTTCTAGTGGTTCCTGATTGTACTTTTCTTTCAACAATTTAAAAAACCCCATTTGGTTTTATGTTCTTTGGGTTGTGTTTACATCACAACTTGTGTACTGTATTTCACACCCAATCCAACATGAATACTAGTTTCATCAACGACCACAAACATTAAGAAAGAATTGAAACATCAACACAAAGACAATAACAACAAAAAGAAATGGAGAAGGACAACAGAAGAGGATTTCAAGGACATAGAACATTTTCAATATTCTGAAGTGCTATAATGACAAAAATCTTGATTTAATGACTCATTTTTAGTAAAAGACAAAAAAAATTTAAATTTTTCAAAAATTTGACTTTGATCTGGATCGTTCTTTTACACGTGTGACTCATTGACTCAAGAATCTTGTCAAAGATTCTTTGTACACTTAGCATTTCTCAAAAATATTTGTTACATCATGCTAAACTGACCGTTTCTATGGAGTAATCCCGATCCTAAACAACTCCGTAGTCTTTTTTATGTGGTTTTTATAAGTGTAAAGTCGGCATGACCACAATAGGCTGACCCCACCTAGCACCGTCTTGAGGCATGTCATGGGCCGACCAGGCGTAGTCCGCCATAAAACCATGCAGGGTGGACTCTTTCACTCCAAAAGCTAGCTCAAGATTTTCCCACACTAATAAACTCACCCAATGCCCTTCAAAAACCAATGCGAGATTATTCCAGCAGACCCGCCTTCAATAGACTTGAGCTTTCTAGTATTAGGCCAACATGCAGGGCATCGTGACCCACTATGGCTGCAAGCTGGGTCCAATTGGTGGCATGATCGGATAACCCAGCTCAGTTCACACCTTGGGTCGTAAAATTTCCACATAAATTG
>BEHA01000035.1:1427866-1439075 GCA_002897215.1 Eschscholzia californica subsp. californica
CCGTCTTCCTCAGAACTTAGGCATCTACTTTTTCCACATCCTCAAGAATGAGAGCTTTAGTTGGTTTTGCCAAAAGGTCTGTGAATTCTTGGAATGGAGATCTTGTGTAACGAGTTTCCCTCCAGAAATCAGGTGTCAAAAATCCGTATGTCTTCTGAAGGCAATCGAAAGTAGCCTGCATATTTCAAGCACAACATGGTAATCAATATAGATAACAACATGAAGTATAGGAAATTTAAATGTAGATGCATAAAATTTGCTCTTTACTAATGGTCTTAAATCTATCCTAAGAAGGTTACTCATCGTCTCCCCAACAGATCCATCCTAAGGAAAGAAACACGAAACCCTTAACAAGCAGACTGCTCTTTACTAATGGTCTTAACAGCATGAACTATTATGTTAACAAGATCATCCTCACAAAAACAGATTACGAATCAAAACTTGAAGCAAATGAAGTAGATTCGTAACCTAACATATGAAACCTACCCACAGTCACTAGGCAAACACAAATCAAAAACCCATACACAAATTGGAAGAAAACGAAAAACCCATACACAAACCTAAAAGAACTACAAATCAATATCACAAGTAAGAAAGTAAATGGGGAAGGCTCAAATTTGAAGAAAAAACAAACCTTGACGAAGTTGCTTAGGGTTTTGGTGGATCCACGAAATGAGATGAAAACATCATCAACACCAGCCAACTTCAAAACCTTCTTGGGACCCCTACGTGTGAATGCAGGTGAGACGATGATGGGCAATGCGGAAAGTTGCGAGACTGCTTGGCGGGGGGATTGCCTTCCAGATGATACAGCTTGCAAGAACAATTGCTTTACCAAGTATGGTGTTGCTGCAGAGAAAGCATATTGCCAGAATCTTTATTACCCTTATCAGCAGATTCAGTACTGTGTTTTTATCTATAAATGTTGACACTGCTGATAGATATGTATGAAGGAACTGTTTGATTGAAAGAAGTAGGTACCAGACTGCTACCAGAGTAGGGGTTGGAATAGGGCGGGTACTACAGGGATTGGGTCGCGCTAGCTTCCTTTGTACATTAGGGCTAGCGAGTTTCTGGAGCAGGCTTTTTCAAATTTTATGTGCCGGTACCAACCCAAGCTCGCTAATTGACTTGGGTTTCTGGTGCAGGTCGAGTATCTGGCTTAATGTGTTTTTAACATTGATGTAACTACATATTTGGCGCCCATGAAACTTCAATAGGCATGAATAATTGATAGCCCAAAAGGGGGCAAGTACTAATTCTAACATTCCTTCATTTATAAACTTTCAAGCATGGCCAGCCCTGGCCCATTTTCTGATATCGCTTTAAGCCACCAGAATGTCAGGGCCAGCCTGCCTTCAAGATCCTTCCCCATTTTACAAACGAGAAATGCAATAAGTACATAGATTTTTTACATAATCTTTGACATGTTGATTCACTTTCACTAAAAGATAAAGTTTTTTCAAAGTTTGACTACAATCGATATAGAGCGTTCTTTTACCCGAATAAATCAGCATGTCAAATATTAAGTAGGTTTTGAAAATTAGGTGGGTTTTACCGCTGGGTACCTAGAAATCTCACTGGATTTCATGAAACCAAACCATAATCTTGTTAAAGAAAAATCAATTCATGTAACGCATAGCTTTAGGCGTGGCTAGAGCTTAAGAAATTCAATTGATTGTTTGCATAATTTAGCATAAGAGGATGCGAATTTAAAGCTTTTAGTAGTTACGGAAAGTGGGATTGACTCTTTAAAGAATTTATGGCATTCATCTCCACACGAAGAGGTTTCTCTTCGTGGATTGTAGGTTTCCCCAACCCCATGATTTCTGGTCGGAGAGAGAAAAAGAAGAATAAGAAGAAAAAAAATGAGGGGAAGGAATACAAGAAGAATAAGAGGGGGAGGAGGAAGAGGAGATTGTGGGTTGAAGATCGTCGGCCGTCGGTGACTTGTTGCCGGAAAAGAAGGAAGATGGGCATTGCCTTTAACCAAACGAAGGATTGTCTTTAAGAACTTTGACCATTTATATTCTATGGTCGCGGCTTCCGAGAATAAGAAAAAAATTCTGGGGAATAAAGTCATAGTCAATAACAATTTATTTTGTGCGCATATTCTTTTTTAGCCCAAAATATTGACTTGATCAAACATTGCCCCTAGTCTTCATTTTCTCCCCCCCTATCTCTCTTATGTTGCTTTTTCTTATATATTGTCCCTCTCTATATATAGAAGGCCAACGCTTTGGGGAAAGCTAAATATCTTCCGGGGTGTGAAATTTTAAAGGGAATATGTGAAATTTTAGAAATTTTCCGGGAAAATAAATTTTATGGCGAAATTAAAAAAAACCTCCACCTCACCTCACTCTCTCTCCACCTCACCTCTCTCTCTCTCTCCACCTTACCTCACTCTCTCTCCACCTCACCTCTCTGTCTTCTCCGACAGGTCGCCGGCCGAAAAATTTTCCAGCCGGCGACCATGAAAAAAAACACAAAAATTTCACTCTTCTCTAGAAACTCCGGTGAAGGGGTTTCCCTTCGCCAGAGTTCCGGTTTGTTGAAGAACAGACCTGCTCGGGTCTATTGAAGAACAGACCGGGACTCCGGCAAAGGGAACCCCCTTCGCCCGAGTTTCTAGAGAGAGAAAGAGAGTGAAATTTTCCGACCGACGACCTGTCGGAGAAGAGAAAGAGAGTGGTGGGGGGAGAGAGAAGATGAGGTGGAGAGAGAGAAGTGAGGTGGAGAGAGAGAGGTGAGGTGGAGAGTTTTTTATTTTTATTTCGCTCTAACAACTTACAAAATAAAATTGTCAAACAAAATTGACTAATTTTTTACAAGTCTTCACACCCCGGAAACTATTTTGCTTTCCCCAAAACGCTGGCCATATAAAAAACAGAACTGCTTTGAGCTTTCCCTACTTGTTTGAATCATCAAAACAACCCAAAAGCCAATACTTCCACCACCACCAAAATACACCGATCTAATACCTAAACAAACAAATCAAAACCAGAACCACGTCATGAGCAGTAACCAATAATTAAACTTTTCTCAATGTGATTTGAGAGGAAATGTAAAATGGGATCAAAAGGGAAAGATATATACTAATATTTGGAGGAGTGATTCTTTTCAACCAATTGACGATGATGAAGAAGAAGACTAGTTTAATGTAGAGAAATCACAACTAAATAGTTGGTGGATGTGAATTTTAACTTTTTCTTTTGTACTTCTTCTTTAGACTGCTATAAGATACCAAAAGAAGACTATGTTTCCTAAGTTGATGGCAATCCCCATGGACCCGGTGGAGTTCTTAATTAGCTCTAAACACTGGGTTATTTTCTAAATAATCCCCAATTTTATAACTAGCTTCCTATCTAGCCCCTACTTTATCAAAAATATTTAGATGGTCTCCTTTTTTAGTTTCCGTTATGATTCTGTTAACTAGTCATCACCTCTCTCTCTTCCATCTCATCAGCTCTCTTTGCCACCTCATCTTCTCGCCATCTCATCGTCTTCACCGGCGAAGGTCGCCAACCGATGACCTTCAAACATTAAAAAAAGTAATAATAATTTCCTTTCTCCTCTCTCTCTAAAAAAAATTTATTCCTCTTTCTTTTATCCTTTTGTTTACTTATTTTCATCTCAAACTGCAGAAAACTCCACATCCAAGACATATACGTGTTGTAATAATGTCATGCGCCAACGTTTTAGATGTTTATGACAGGTATGTCAGTTTCTCTAAATTTCAGTAGTTATAAGTTTTTATTTTTTTAACAATTTTTGGGTTTTAACAATTTTTGGTGGGTTCTTGTTTACGAGGTACAGTTCCATAGCGGAAGGTGCATTGATGTGCATCGCTCATCCTCTCATTGTATCCCAAGTGGAGTTGATTATACTACACATACGACAACTAGAAGAGGTAAAATAATTTCATTGTCGATGAACAATAAGTGTGAGGCTTCCCAATCTTGTTACCCTAATAACCCCTTCTCACACGAGTCATGGAAATCTTAGTGAGGTATTTCCTCGGAATGGCTACATCTAAGATTCCCTTTGGGTCCCCTTAATTTAGTTCTTATGGGTTTAAGTATTAATCATGTGAAATCTCTATATCGACGTAAATGTATTATTAAATGAAACTTGTTGGTCGTGATGAAGGCGTGTTTATTTTTTGGTTTCTTGAAATCAAAGTTTAATTAGATTTAGTAATTTAAGTTAGATTTGAAAAGCGTCTTGTACTTCCATTCATTCAGTTTCTACCAATTACAAAAGCTCCCTTGATTTTCTTCCTCAACTTGCTTTATTTTATTGCTTTCTATCGAATTCTAGTTCTGTTAGTTTAGATTAATATTCGTTTCCGGTGTGTTGACGTCATCTGGTATCCATAACCAGTTTTTTGAAACATTCATCATGGGCATTCTACTTCAACTCGAATTCCAGTTTTTTGGAACATTCATCCTGGTTATTCTACTTCAACTCGACTCCGATGTTGAAGACCCTCGAGAAAAACCCAACTTCTTCATCGGAATGAGAATGAACTAGAGAGGATTGATAATACAAAGACGTTTTATTCTAAACATGAAACGGAATCAAAGATAAGTAACTTACCAAATCAACTATCTTATATTCAAGCGAAATTGGATGAAAAAAATCTTCAAAAAAAATTCAAGCTAAATGGGATGAACCTCCATCCTAAGGTGTAAATCATACTCTTCTAGTTCTTATCCTCAATTCTCTATCTCAGCATCTGATGTAGACTGTTGCGGGAGATTAAAGTAATGGAATCCACCATTAAAACAATGATAAAATAACTAAATAAACTTATAAAACAATGATAAAAATAATAAACTTGATTAATAATAAAGTCAGTTGATAATCTTCTCTAGTCTCAATAACAAAGCCATACTGGACTCATTTTTATGGGGTTTTAGACACTTCTAGATAGACATAAACTAGGAAAGAAATAACTGATAGATTCTAGCGTCCTTGATTGCTACTAATCCTAAATAAGAAACAATCTTAAATACTTTAAACCAGGAACTCCTAAATATATCAAATACCATAAATAAGAAACTACTAAACATAGACTCAAGTGGGTTGGTTGTCGGGCTCATGACCACTATGACCGGGAGGCCATCACGGTTGATGGTCTCCATCATACTCTCCGTCCGAGAACGAACTTGCCCTCAAGTGAGACTCAAAAATGCAATCCTTAATACCCATTTTGAACGAGAGGTGTTGAAACTCCGAAAAAGACAAACATGGACTAAATCGCCAACTATAATTTGTAAACCATGATGGGGAGGATCTCGAAAAATCAATTGTAGGAAACAAACTTCCAAAAAAATTTCTACATCTCCCGTCATCTGATAATTCGATGAAAAAAAACAAATTAATCTTTATGGAAAAATCGACTCTAAATTTCGGCAGCCACTTTATCACCCTCTCTGTATCTTTCCCTTGCAGTAGCAACTTGAATCATCTTCTCCCTTCATCGTAGTGAAGTCTATAAACCAAAACTCCATCATAAATTGTTAAGGAACTACCTTAGCTGATACATTACAAAAATTCAGTTTTGTAGCGGAAATATTGTGTAGCAATAACCCTATCGACTTCTTCCTTGAATGGAAACAAACGAGTAGGTGAAAACCCCAAGAGGGACATTATGTCGAACACATTGGGCGTCTTCCACTTGGTTCCATGAAGAAAACCAAGAACTTGTAATTGATTCATGATTATTTTCAAGACAAAGCTTAGCCATTCATGGGAATTAAGTGTGCCGAAATAGTGCTTTCCGCCGGAATTGTTCGATTGCCTCTTTGGTTTCCCGAATTTGTGCATTTAAACCACATATGTATGCATAAGACTCCAATAGAGTCGTGTCTACTTTTGTAAGGGATAACATAACCTTGTCTTGTAGAAGCCCAATAACAAATAACACCTTAATGTGTATAGGAGTCGAACATCCCAAATCAAATTGATCCTTATCAACAAAAAAAAAATTCCAACATAATCCTCAAGAATATTAAAGAAGTCAGTAGGTGATGGTGAAAGAAGCAATTGCAACATAGTGGAGGATGAATTCCTCTTCATTGCTTTATGAGCTTCCTTAAATAAGTATGTGCTTTGATATACAACTTCCTTATATAAAATTTCCATCAGTAGAGCCCCTAAAGCAGCACAAGAAGCATCATCACTTATAGAACCAACCCAAAATTTAAGAGAAGTGCCATCAACAAAGGCAAATCTATACACAAATGAGCCATTCTCAGCCAATTTGGTATTCGAAATAAGTTTCTCAAAGAAAGTTACATGATCAGATTTGTGGTGTGGTCCAAGTTGTTGGTGTAGTAGGCCGAATTGAGTTTTTTCGATATTGGAGTGGGTTGTGGTCTCGAGAAAGAGACGGGACTAAGGTTTGGATATAAGGAGATTGTGTTTCTTTGTTCCACCATTTGGATTTTGATTTATGGGTATGTTGGTTCGTAGGAGATAAAATCAATTACGACAAATATTGATGTGAAAGAATTTTGTGATTCGAAACGAGGATTTCTTCATCCTGAATTGTATATGAATCAAATAATTGGTCCAAACATGGTTTCTTCATATCACGAATAGAGGTTAGGTTTGATGAAGGAAAATTACTTCCTTCTTCTTCCTCAGTCATTGAGAGAATTTTGTTCCTTTTGTCAAGAACTTCTTCTTTAATATCATCGATCACAGTGACCGGAGTAACATTGGAGAACTATCTACATTCATCTTTGTTTCCGCATATGGAAAATATTCATCTAATGGATTTTTTTATCCTGGAGATACTTTTCAATGTAGTCCAATCGTCTATGAATTTTTTTCCCTTGATTAATGAGACACTGTTGCATCGCATTGAATTGTTCATAGATTCTTTCAGACATATGTTGCTCAACAAAAAAACCTTATCTTTGGCATTAACATCTTGATTTCTGAATCAATCTTCCATGTATTGAATCTAGAAATTTATATGATTGGGCGTCGGAATTTTAGAAACTGTATGAATTTTTCTTTCATCTTCTCGATCAATATAGAATTGAGATTCATCACGAATAGGAACCCAACATAAACGTGAAAAAATTTTCAACATTCAAGAAGAGACGTATTCATAAAAAAATGCATTTGTTCCCAGATTCTTCAAACTCTGAATACCAGCTGATTTAAAGTGTTGCAGAAGTGTCAAGTAATGGAACCCACCATTAAAACAATGATAAAATAACTAAATAAACTTATAAATAACGATAACTACAATAAACTTGATTAATAATAAAGTCGGTTGATATATTCTCTGATCTCAATAACAAAGACAGATTTGACTCCCTTTTGTAAGGTTTTAGACAATTCTAGATAGACATAAACTATGAAAGAGATAACTGATAGATTCTAGTTTCCTTGATTACTACTAATCTTAAATGAGAAACAATCTTAAATATTTCAAACTAGGAACTCCTAAATATATCAAATACCATGAATAAAAAACTACTAAACATAGAGTTAAGTGGGTTGGTTGTCGAGCCCGTGACCACTATGGCCGAGAGGCCAACACGGCTGATGGTCTCCATCAGCATCTATGATGTCCAACACCCCATTTGGTTTTGGATTTAATGTTCTTTATGTTGTGTTTACATCACTATTTTTGTAACGCATTTCACACCCAACCCAACATGAGTATTAGTTTCGCCAACGACGAGTCAAAATAAAGACAATAGAACAAAAAAAAAATGGAGAAGGACAATATAAAGGATTTTCAAGCATTTAGAACATTTTCAATGCTGCAATTTATCTCCAATTATTAGGGGTGAGCAACGGTCGGTTTTTTTCGGTTTTGGCTCGAGCCGAAGCCGAACCAATAAATCACGGTTTGACTAAATCGTCGGCCGAAGTCGAGCCGATCATTCGGCCGGCCGACATGGTTCGACTCGGTTTGGTTCGGCTCGGTTGAGTTCGATTGATCGGTTTAACCGATCACAATTTAGAGAAAATTGTAAACTAATGTCATTCATTTCATTGCATACATCGAAAATAAAATTTAAGAACTCATCATACTTTTCCACCATTACATATGCTAAAAATAAAAATTAAAAATTCATCGTACTTTTCCACGATTACAAAAATAAATAAATAAATAGAAGTACGAATACAAATCTATAAGTTTAAGTTATTAACTAAGAATAGGTTGTGGTAAATAGAAAATCAGTAAAGACTTACCTTTAAAACCTTTCGATCAAGTTGAATAGGTGGTTGATGAAGCCGACAACAACAACTAGGGAGGAGGACGGATAGTAGTATGGAAGATTCGATTAGGGGTTTTCTAATTTTTTTTACTTTTTAGTTTAGCACTTTCTAACTTTACAAAATTATTATTTCATTTTTCCTTAGGGTTCGGTCGGTTCGGTTTGGGCGGTTTCTAGAAACTCAAGTCGAGGCCAAACCAAGCCGAATTTGGATTGTTCGGTTTTTCGGCCGAACCGAGTCGAACGGTGATCGGTTCGGCCCAAAAATCGGTCGGTGCGGTTCGACTTGGTTTGGTTCGGCCAATTGGTTCGGTTTTTGCTCACCCCTACCAATTATTATTGCTCTTGATGGACATTGATTTAGTTTTTTTTTTTTAAAGTTACATAAAAATATTTGATACTTTCCATGCTAAAATGGTCGTTTATATGGAGTAATCCCGACCCTAGAAAAATTCCATAGTCTTTTTATTTGGTTTTTATAAGTGTAAAGTCTCCATGACCACAATAGGCCGACCCAACCTAGCACCGTCTTGAGGCCATAGGCCGACCAGGCCTAGTTCACCAAAGAACCATGCAGGATCTGGATTCTTTCACCCCAAAAACTAGTTCAAGAGGTAAAGATTTTCTCACACTTACAGGCCATAGGCCGACCAGGCCTAGTTCACCAAAGAACCATGCAGGATCTGGATTCTTTCACCCCAAAAACTAGTTCAAGAGGTAAAGATTTTCTCACACTTACAAACTCATTCAATACCCTTCCACAACCAATGCGAGATTACCCCAAGAGGCTCGCCTTCAACAAATTTGGGCTTTCTAGTGTTAAGCCTATGCAGGCCAACATGCAGGGCATCGTGACCCACTATGGCTCGATACCTTTGCAAGTTGGGTCCAATTGGTGGCATGTTCGGTTAACCCAGCCCATTTTACACCGTGGGTTGTACACTTTCCACATAAATTGTTTAGTCAACCGTGGTCAATCCCGTCTCTAACTCAGGCACTTGAGGTCTGAGCCCAAACGGCTAACTGTATTTCCCTAATACAACTGTTATAACTGAAATTTGGCTATTTCTTGTTCAATAACTGAATTTTGGGTTCTTATATTCAAGATTTGATTCACCATCTTCTCCATTCTCTCTCTCTCTCTCTCTCTCTCTCTCTCTCTCAAAGTTAAAAAGAATAACAGTGAAGAACATCCATCCTGTTTCTCTCTCTAAAACAGAGATGGATCTGCCATATGAACTCCATGCCGTCATAATATGTAAAAGTTGGGTGAATGACAGGGAAACCAGCAGCAAATTCAATTCATGTAAGTCAAAACCCCTTTTCATACATTTTCTCTTTCTAAACTAAGTTGTCTTGGATGGGTTTTCTTTACTTTCTTTTTCCCCTGTTTCTGTTCTTGTAGTTGTTCATCTCACCTCCGTTCGTAAGGCTGAAGTACATTTCAGAAAGTGGAAGAAAAAAATTGAAATGCTAACAGAAGGAAGAGCCATATGTAAAGTGGGTATTGCTTGTTATTTTATCTTCAAATCCTCTTCATGTTCTTTCTGCTCATGGGTTTTGCTTGTTTTTTTCAATTTCCAAATCTTCTTGTTCTTTCTTGTGATAATGGGTATTGCTTGTTCTTTGATCTTCTTTCTGTTCATTGTGATAATAGGTGAACCTATACTACATTCTATTTGTAGATTTCGTCTTACCAAAGTCTACAGGTTTTGATTTGCTTAAAAGATTTAAGGTAGACAGAAGATTGTCTCAATTCCTATATAGTTTTGTTTTTTAAATCATATAGGTTTTGATTTAACAAGAAGATACTGAACAGGAAGATCCATATCTCCAATGGGTATACGTAGTAATCGTGAATGATAGATGGAATGCCATCGACGAGCAAAGGTAGTAGTGTTCTTGATTAATTTGATTTCGGAAGTCAAATGCTGCTAGAGATGAATACTCTGTTTTAAGAGTGTAATTGTTGGTAACAGATGCAGGGACCAACATGCTTATATGTGCTTTGATGGTCCATTGTTACCACTAAATGTTCTCCAAGTTAGACTTTGCATACTCAAAGTAGATGAAATCACAGAGCAAAGAATTCGACAAATGCAACAACTACAACCTCAAAGTGGCTCCTCTCTCTCTAAAACTGAGATGGCTCTGGCATACAGAATCCATAACATCATAATATGTAGAAGTTGGGTGTATGGCATGGAAACCAGCAGTCAATTCAATTCATGTAATTCAAAACCCCTTTTCATACAATTTTCTCTTACTAAACTAAGTTGTCTTGGATGGGTTTTCTTTATTTTTTTTCCCCTTGTTTCTGCTCTTGTAGTTGTTCATCTCAACTCCATTCGTAAAGCTGAAGTACATTTCAGATTTTTGGAGGAAATGATAAAAATTCAAAAAGAAGGAATCGGCCCCAAGGTATATTATTTTTCTTCGGTCAATTTTTCGAACTCATATCATGGGTATTGCTTGTTCTTATACCTTCTTCTTGTTCCTTCTGATCACGGGTTTAACTTGAATTTCCAAATGGTCTTCTCGTTTATTATGATCATGGGTATTGCTTGCTCTTCTATCTTCAAATCTTCTTGTTCTTTCTGATTACGGGTTTTTTTTGTGATAGGTGAAAGAATACTACGTTCTATTTATAGATTTCATCTTCGCTGATGGTTCTTCAGGTCTTGATTTGTTTATAAGATTTAAGGTAAACAGATTGTCTAAATTCTTATATGTTATGATTGTAAAAACATAGAATTTGATTAAACAAGATACTGAACAGGCAAATCCATATCTGAAATGGGTAAACGTAATAATGGTGAATGAAAAATGGAACGATGGGGACGAGCAAAGGTATGGAACTTGAATAATTTGATTTCACAGTAAAATGCAAGTAAAGGATACTCTCTGTTTTAGTAGTGTAATTGTTGGTAACAGGTGCATGGAAGAAGGAGTTTTTG
>BEHA01000035.1:1444465-1462421 GCA_002897215.1 Eschscholzia californica subsp. californica
TCTCTTCAGTTTACTAAGTATTTCCCAAACAATGTTATCAATAGTATTACTTTAAAAGATGCCATGGTTTCAATTAGTGAGAATTTAGGGGTTCCGTTGCCCGAAAAGATTCGATTTTTCAGGTAACTTTTCTTCAATTTCAGTTTCTCTATATATACATATAAAAGATGATTTAAGCTGAAAAGTTTTGTTTACTGTTTTTTGTGATTTATTCTAGGTTACAGATGCAAACAATTATAACAAAAGCATGTAGGGAGCTAGGTATAAAACCTATTCCAAGTAAAAGGGTAAGCATTTGTTGTTTACTTGTGTATTGAGATGGGGGAAATTTAGATCATAGGCCCCGTCTTTGATCGTGTATCACTTAACTCGGCAAATTGAACTTTAGGTATGAAGTTGGGATAGAACATTGTCATGCCAGTTTTTTCTTTAGATGGGTGGATGTGTTTGAGCCCACTGTGTCTAACTCTCCATGAAAACGTACTTGCGACGAAATCACTAATTGCCCAGACGAAGTGGGATACTAAATGAGTGAAGGAATTTAGGCCATTTATCCAAGTAATTTCAGAGCCCTCTTATAAGTAAAGTAGTTAATGATTGGTATAAACTGTTGTCGCCAGTGCTAGTGTTATCTCGGCATTGAAATTTTGTTGCAGTTCTGGACGGACTTGATCATATAACAGCTTTGGATCTATGTCTTCTCTAAAAACCACCTTGCCTAAGAAGATAGAACTTCTATAAGAGATGCAACATTAATACATTATAGTATATGAGATGACCAGACTTCTCATGGCTGTGAATGGGAAGGTTTCGAAATATTCTTTTTCAGTTTTTGTAGTTAACAGAAATTGACTTCCGTTTAGTTAGTGTTTCAGTATAGGTAGGGACTTTAATGTATTTCTTCGGGAAGCTACACAGTTAGATGACTAGGCTTTAATCTATGGATTCTACTGAATGAAGGACCTAAGCGGTTTTTGGTATAATTCATCTTTGCTTTAGTAGAGATTGAAAAGAGAATGTGAGGTTGAAATACATATTATAAACTATTATTAAGATTTGGGTACTTCGACAAGTTTAACTTCAAGATAAGGCCTTCATATTTGTAGTCTTTATTAAGTTTGTGGGCATCAACCTCAAAACCAATTGGCAATGAATGAAGAAATCTTTATGTTATATCTTGGTTATAAGACTTTGGTTTTGCCCGTTTGGGACTATTCTCACACATCCCCTTTTATGTGCCATTTGTCAGCCTAACTCGGATCTTTTTGTTGGTGGCGTGGAGCACTTGTGACCCTTTGACTTTACCACGTGTAGAGCTAGACTTGCTACCATATTAAGCTTCTAAACATCTAACTCAAAACCAATTGGCAAGAGGAGAGGTCGTAGACGTTGTATTCTTAATTATCGGACTTTCTATGTCCATGTGGGAAAATTCTCACAGTAGTGACACCCCAGGCAATATATAAACTACCGTTGAGTGCCTTTTTTATGCTCCAGCTCTTAGAAGTAGGAGGAGAACCACAATTTCATGTTTAAGGGTTGTCGTGAAGTTAAAATTTCAGTAATCAAACTTCTAGTTACATAGCTAATATTCGTGAGAGATAATCTCCATGTCCCACCCTGCTTAAGATTGCACATTTCAGCCAGTCATCATCTTCTAACACTGTTTCTTACTTGATCTTACTCACCAAATTCACTTCACAATGAAACCAAATGGAAGAAGATTTTACGGGCAAATGCCTGCAGAAAATCTACATCGCTGTTATTATCGACATTTGTTTCACTGACAAGGGTTTTCTTTCTGTATTTCGAATAACAACCCTTACTAGTAATCTCTGTCATGTTTAGTCTTTAAGAATGCAAATAGACATAAGAATGTCCACTTTCATTTTCTACCTAGGACTGAGTTCTCTTACATTTTGGTCGATGATATTGTTGCTATATCCAGTGTTTATCGTTACAACTATGGCTGGAAGAGAGGTATGAGACTGTTTACACACGTCATCCTGGTTTCAAAGAAGGCGCTAAACCACTTTTGTCTTTAGATAATCCATTCCCAATGGAACTTCCCGAAAACCTTTTCGGTGAAAAATGGGCTTTTGTTCAGCTACCTTACTCAGGTACACTTATTTGATTTCCTGCTACGATATTTTCTAAATATTCTCTTCAACATTAATCTCCTACCTTGAGGTTATATATTAACTTCGCTATAACTATTGCTCGTTTCTTTTCAACCAACTTTTCTCGAGATTAATTTTGGTTTTGGTTACAGCTGTTCAAGAAGAAGCCTCGTCGTTAGAGACAAAGTTTGGCGCAAATCTGGATTTGGACCTATTGGGAATTGACATTGATGAAAAGACATTGATTCCGGGACTCTCTGTAGCAACTTCACGCGCTAAACCTCTAGCAGGTATCGTTCCTCTTGATTTTATTCTGAAATGTATCAATATAAGATTTCATTTCTTACTTACTTAAAATACTAATTTATGTACGAAAAATTACAAAAGAAGTTGTACTCGGTACTCACTGTCAAATAAGGCTTTGGGTCATAAGCAACTGTTCTTATTATGGTGTTGTCATGAATATTTTCACAATGGTACCATACCATACCAACCCTAGTTATACTAACTGATGTACAATCTATGTGCACAGCGTGGATGAATGGAATGGAAGTATGCTCAGTCGAAGCTGATACAGCTCGTGCTTGCTTGATCCTATCAGTGGGAATTTCAACCCGATACGTTTACGCCACTTACAAGAAAACGTCAACGACAACAAAAGAGTCTGAAGCTTGGGAAGCAGCAAAGAAAGCATGTGGAGGGTTACATTTTCTTGCCATTCAAGAGAGCTTAGATTCAGATGATTGTGTTGGGTTTTGGCTCCTACTAGATTTACCCCCACCTCCTGTTTAATCACTTAAAACCTAGTGCATTCAAGCAAGATGAAATACTATGTGGGTAGAGTTGAACTATCAAAGAGTCTTTTGTGTAAAACTTAGATGATTATGATGAGTCTTGATTACTTATTCAAATGTTTTTTATTATTGTAATGTTGATCAATAATTGTTAGGAAGTGAAATTCAAATTTCAGGATTTAGGTGGCTATTGGTTCTTCATCTGGAATTGTGGATATATGTCCTTAGGGGTGCGAAAACGGCTCGAGAGCCTGCCACCCAAATCGGACTGTCCGAGAGTCCACGATGGCTCATGTTACCCGTTTCACGACTTGGGTTAGCCTGGCCCGCACCCTAGGAAGCAAGTAGTCCGGATGTCAGTGTTAGGTGCTCGGGTCTCCTGGGGCCAACCCACACGTCAACTACCTAATTGACACAGCAGGCCGTTCGCATACAAGCCCGGATATAAAATACAGTTGCTTATACAAAATACAGAGAAATGGGTTCTTGAATTTAGTCTAAACGAAGGAATTGTTCTTGGTGTAAAAAGAATGAAGAATTGATAATGAAGTAGCCATGGAAGAGAAATGAGTTTTAATGGTGGTTTGATTTAGAATTGTGAATCATGGTTGGAAGATAGGAGAAGATGGTTTATTATCGATCCAATTTAGCAAGACTTTGTTGTCAAAATTTCCAAGTAGTTAAAGAAAAAGAATCTATTGTTTGGAGATGAAGAAAATATCTATTGTTTTGAGAGTGAAAGGCTTGAAATTAGTGTAGAAAAGTTAAAAAGATGATAAGAAAATTCCTCGGCTAACTAAAGTTGTGTCCACTCACTACGAATTCTGAAAAAAAGTTAGTGTTTTTAAGTTGTCTTGCTTTTTCCTTTAACTGTTGTTGTTGTTGTAATTTAAGTTTGATTTTATTTAGTAATGAAGAGATTGAGATCATATGGTGATGATCTTGATTTCTGTTGAGGAAAAAGGGGTTGGTAAAGATTGGGGAAGAAATTCTAGGTAGAAAAACTCTAGTAAGCAAGAGTTTGATTCGACGACCAACCAAATTGACCCAGAGATGAATTTGGACAACGGTTCGAAGTCTTTTTCTAAAGAGAAGCCTGATGTTGATATAGAAGGAGATGCTGATGGAAAGTTGGAGGTGGCGAAGGAAAATATTGAGGCGGGAGATGGTGACAGTGAGTCTATCAATGGAAAGGGAGAGACTAAAGAAGAAGGAGAAGAAGCAGTAGATAAAGAAAGAAACGTCGAGGTAGATCATAAATGCTTACCACCTTCAACTGACCGTAAACCGGATGACCCTGGTAAGGAGGTAGAAAATGAGGGAGCAAGGGCAGATAGTTTGGGGTCTATGGAGGAAGTAGATAAAGAGGAGAAAGGTATAGCTTGTGAAATCAAGGCAGAGGACATAGATTTGGATAATTCAAATACGGAAGTTGCTACTGAAAACAGAATAAATGATGTAACATTGACTCTCATAAATGATAAGGTAACTCTAAATACGGAAGACGAAGGTAAGAGTTTGGCGGTTTGTCCCCCAAGTGAAGCTAATTCACCAAAAAAAGGCCGATGGCTGGAAAGAGACTTGCTATCTTGCCGAGAGGATGTTATGGAAGGTCCAAGCAGCCGGGGCTTTGAATTGTTCTTCAGTCCTGTTACAAGGACAGAGAGGACAGATAGTTCGTTATTCAGGAGTAATAGTCAGAGGGAACTTGAGCAGCTTGTGATGGGTGGAGCTGGTTTTGTTGAGAAAATCATGATAGTTTCAGAACCAATTCCGGTAATGGCTAGTAGAGTTCAAGAGATGACAGATCAATCTTTAGCATACCTAAAGAAGAGCACGCACAAAATGATAATGCATGAAGAGAAGCGTGCACAGCTTAATCTTTTACAGAAAGCAGTGCAACACCGAACTGACTTTACACTAGTCACTATTGAAGTTCTCATCAGGTTCAGCTGGAGATATTGGCAGCGCTTAAAACTGGCATCCCCGATTTTCTTCAGCAATCTACTAGCATCCCTTCTTCTGATTTAGCTGAAATCTTAATGAACACCAAGTGTCGCAATCCCGCTTGTCGGAGTCCAATACCCGTGGACAAGTGTGGTTGCAAAGTTTGCTTGCAGAAAAATGGGTTTTGCAGTAATTGTATGTGCCTTCTCTGCTCAAAATTTGACATGGCATCTAATACTTTTAGTTGGGTTGGTTGTGATGTCTGCCTTCATTGGTGTCATACCGATTGTGGGTTACGTCAATCTTTTATAAGAAGTGGACGAAGTGTCACCGGGGGAAATGGGGCGACAGAGATGCAATTCCATTGTGTTGCGTGTGACCATCCTTCTGAAATGTTTGACTTTGTTAAAGAAGTCTTCAAAACATGCGCTAAGGAATGGAAAGCTGAAACTTTTTCTAAGGAACTAGAATATGTGAAGAGGATCTTTGCTGCGAGCAAGGATATGCGTGGGAGAACACTGCATGAAATTGCTACTGACATGCTGCCGAGATTGGAAATACAATCTAGTCTTCCTGAGGTTTATAATCTAGTTATGGGGTTCCTTGCTGGTAAGCTATCTATTCTTTTCCTTATTCACTCTTAGATATTTTGCTGATTTTTCATAATATGCCCATTAGTCATATTTAGGTTCTTCGAATGGTTGATTCCCTAATTGCCTTTATGGTTATTTTACTAGTAAATTATATTTTATGTTTCCGACACGTTAGAAACAACACATTAACTAAAAGTGGAAAATGTAGAAATGATTTTGCAATGTATAATCATGATTTTACTTAATAAATCATATGTTATTTCCAGAGTCCCGACTGGATAGAAGAACACATAAACTAAGAGAGGAGAAAACAAAGAAATCGATGTCATAACTAGGCCACTTTGTGTTTAAGAATACCTAGCAATCCAAAAGACTGTCATTATTCAATATTCTTATATTTGACTTGTCTTTTTTTTTTATTTCAAAAAGTGATAAGATTCCTAATGGTTCGTCATTTTCCGCTAAGGAGTTACCTCGTATATTTGACTTGTCTCTTTTTTATTAAGAAACTTCACAATGTCACCATACCAACGGACCCTAATTATACCGATCGATATACAATCTATGTGGACACTGGACAGCGTGGATGAACGGATCGGAAGTATGCTCAGTCGAAGCTGATACAGCTCGTGCTTGCTTGATCCTATCAGTGGGAATTTCAACCCACGGATCGGAAGTATGCTCAGTCGAAGCTGATACAGCTCGTGCTTGCTTGATCCTATCAGTGGGAATTTCAACCCGATACGTTTACGCCACTTACAAGAAAACGTCAACGACAATGAAAGAGTCTGAATCTTGGGAAGCAGCAAAGAAAGCATGTGGAGGGTTGCATTTTCTTGCCATTCAAGAGAGCTTAGACTCAGATGATTGTGTTGGGTTTTGGCTCCTACTAGATTTACCCCCACCACCTGTTTAATCACTTAAAACCTAGTGTATTCAAGTAAGATGAAATCCTATGTGGGTAGAGTTGAACTATCAAATAGTCTTTTGTTGTAAAACTTAGATGATTATGATGAGTCTTGATTACTTATTTAAATGTTTTTCATTGTCGTAATTTAGATCCATAGTGATTAGGAAGTGAAATTCAATTTTTCAGGATTTTAAGGTGCCTTTTGGTTCTTGATCTGGAATTATGGATAGATATCCCTTGAGGTGGGAAAACGGCTCGTGAGCCTGGCACCCAAATCGGCTTGTCCGAGAGCCCGCAGTGGCCCATTGTTACTCGTCGGCTTGGGCTAGCCCGACCCACACCCTGTGAATCAAGTAGTTGGGCCTGTATGGACCCTGTGTCTCCTGAGGCCGACCCACATATCAACTACCCAATTGGCACAGCCCTGTACGCCCGTCGCATATAAGCCCGGATGAGGTAGCTTGTAACACGACCTAAGTGACCAGCCCTGTACCTACCCGACTGAAGAGTCATGACCCCTCAGTTTTATAGGAGAACATATATTGAAAACCTTCAAGTGTTTCCTGCTGAGTCACAGCTACTTGTTTCTGTGATTGACTAGTAAAATCAAAATCCAACAAGTGTTCCTATATATACATAAATATCAATCTTTAATTACTGATTGTTATTGAGATAATTACACCAAATTTTATCACAAAATGAAACAGAAACCCCATGAATCACAAAGAGAAACACAAGATCAAAACAGAGTTTCTTCATAATAGGTCTCAAGATCAACCCATATTCTTCAAACCCAGAAAACTAGTGCTGATTTCACCAAGGTTAATTGAGCATTGATTTCCAAACACAGTAAGCACAGACAAGTTTCTCAGAGATATAAACATAAACAGCAAATGATAAACACATCAACATAATATCTTTCCAATCACCCTTCTGCTTAGGACTCAAGTTCTCTTTCATTCTCCTCCCAATTGTCTCAATACCCACGAAAATTCTCGAAACCAATTGCTTATTTTCCTTCTCTTTATGATCTTTTTCATCCTTTGGATCTGAAAAATTACTTATTGGTTCAGGGCTAATACAAAATACAGAGAAATGGGTTCTTGAATTTAGTCTAAATGAAGGAATTGAATTGTTCTTGGTGTAAAAAGAATGAAGAATTGATAGTGAAGTAGCCATGGAAGAAAAATGAGTTTTAATGGTGGTTTGATTTAGAATTGTGAATCATGGTTGGAAGATAGGAGAAGATGGTTTATTGTTGATCCAATTTAGCAAGACTTTGTTATCAAAATTTCTAAGCAACTAAAGAAAAAAAAAATCTAAGTTTGGAGATGAAGAAAATATCTATTGTTTTGAGAGTGAAAGGCTTGAAATTAGTGTAGAAAAGTTTAAAAGATGGATAAGAAAATGTGTTGTGTGGGTGACTTTGATTTGGATAATACATCAAGGAACATTTTTAGTTGAACCTAATTGGATCAAATTTGGCTCTTGTGTGGTAAAAAGTTTCTAAAATTTATTACAGAGCAAAAAAGTACTTTGCTAACTAAAGGTATAAAATTTAGGTAGTCTTTATTCAATATTTGTTGGTTTAGACTTTTGAGTAAATGACTACAAACTTAACATTGTATTAGAGTCACTCCCTACAAATTATATATTCAACGGTAAGATTATATGAACATCCAGGCCCCTATGATGCTCATAAGGTTATACGGTATTTGGGGCTCAAGATATTATTAATTATTATCAATATCACCAAAAATGAAATAACTATATTTTTTTTTTTGAAACTATAAAATGTGATAACTATAAGAGTTAATTCTTATTTGGCCCCTTACTTTGGGACCAGCTTCCTTTATGGACTCTTATTTTCTGTAAATTGAAATATGACCCCCTTTTTTATGTAAATTTCCTAACTACCCTGTATATAAATATTTTTTCTAAGTAAAATTAAAAAAACAAACATAAATTTCACCTTACTTCCCTCTCCACCACTTATCTCTCTCCACGTCACCTCTCTCTCCAACTCACCACTCTCTTCTCCGAGGAAGGTCGTCGACCGGAAAATTTCCTCCCCACCTTCAAAAAAAATAAAATAATTTGTGTCATCTCTCTCTCCTATCTCTTCTCCGACAAAGGTCGTCGACCGGAAAATTTTCCGCCCGGCGATCTTCAAACTGAAAAAAAAAAAAAAAATTCTCTCATCTCTCTCTCTAACAACTCCGGGGAAAGGGTTTCCCTTCGCCGGAGTGGTTAGAGAGAGAGAGATGATAGAATTTTTTTTCTTTTAGTGTGAAGGTCGCCGACCGAAATTTTTTCCGGTCGGCGATCTTTGTCGGAGAAGAGATAGGAGAGAGTGATGACATAAAAAATTTGTTTTTTTTAAGGTCACCGCCCCGGAAAATTTCTGGTCGGCGACCTTCATCGGAGGAGAGAGTGGTGAGTTGGAGAGAGAGGTGACGTGGAGAGAGATAAGTGGTGGAGAGGAAAGTGAGGTGGAATTATGTTTTTTTTTCTTTTTTTGAAAAACTATTTATTGGAAGGATAGTTAGGACATTTACATTAAAAAAGTGGGTCATATTTATATTTATAGAAAATTGGGGGCAATAAAGGAAGTTGGTCATTACAAAGTAGGGGGCCAAATAGGAATTAACTCTAACTATAATTGGCATCCCTTTTTGTGAGACTCTCTTTCTAAAATTAGTTTTGAGGAGGGCATCAACCAGATTTGCACCAGCTTTTGGTGTAATGGTTGGGCATCCCTCTTAAACTCATGAGGTCGTGGAATCGAGTCTCGGTGGAAGTTTTCTATCATGAGGTAATCCATGTAATTTAGGCTATAAATAATGTAATAATTTGTAGCGTTTTAAATTTCTTCGTTGTTGGACTTTAGGCCTCTTTCATTCATGGTTTTAAATTAGACAGTTATCATACTTATTACGTCTTCATAATGTATTACTGTCTTATAACAACTAACGTCAGAGCCGGCCTAGGTCCAAAGCAGCCAAAACGTCTGCTTTGGGTCCCAAATGAGAAAGGTTTTGGCTGCTCTGGGCCCCAAATGAGAAAGGCCCCTCTTTAGTATTTATGAGCACCTCACGTCTGATAATAGGAAGAAGGGAAGCACCAATTGTGGGTGGGCCCTAAACCACGTTAGAATAGTCAAAGTGCCAAACGTAGTTAATTATTTTGGTTGAACTCACATAATTTACCTTTTTAGCCTACATGGAAATAAAATCTTCCTTTGTTCTCTTTAAATTCTATATCTTTTTCTCCCATTCGTTTTCTCTCACTGTGTTGTTTTCCTCATTCTTCATTTTTTTGTTCTAATTCCTTACTCTTATTTAAGTTACTCTATTATTTTCTTTGAGTTCTAATTACATTCTTTATCCTTTCAACAAAAAAAAAAATTACATTCTTTATTTTATTTGAGATTTTATTTATTTATCTACTAATGTTTGTTTTTATTTGTTTATGTCGGTAGTATTTCATTTTATATAACAGATATGTCAGAGGGTAATTAATATAGTTACTTTATGTTTTTCTACCCCTTTTTTAAATACAATTTTTTTCGTGTTAAGATATCCTAAATTAATATGATTGTGCCATTTTAACTTTTTTTTTTTTGTTTTTCTATTTAAAGGTTATTTATCAGTAATACACTTAATTTATTCTACTGAAATTTAAAGTTGTATGAAAATATATGCATAAATCTCAAACATGACGTATGAAAATAAAACAAAAAATATTGGTTCACTAGTTTTTATGAAGTTCTGGCAAATTTTGTCACGATGATAGAATGATGCTCGCTTTTTATTACTGCGCGAGGGCCCCATATTTTTGCCTGCTTTAGACCTCATAAACAGTCGGGCCGGCCATGACTAACGTAGATTGTAATCGAATTCTCGAAAAAAAAATAAAAAAATTAGAAGAGGGCCTGTAGAATTACCCATAATGAAAGGAAAACACCCAAAATTATGTGCAGCAATTTTTGCTGTGTAAGAGAGTCAACAAAGCAAATAATTGATAGGATCAAGACGTCAAAAGGCTGTCAATTCTGAGTCAAAAGCTATTAGACCCACTCTCCCACACACATTTTATCTCTTTCTCCCTCTCTCTCTCATTTGGTCAACTATCTGACCAACTCACTTGACCACTGCGGATTGCTCGCTCTACAAGGCACCGACCGCGTTCGAAAATTAAGGTTTTCGTTCTCCCACATCCCGCCGTCCACTTGGCAGTTTTTCAGACTTCATTGACACTCCGGTAACATACTGCCGGCTGCCTAGAGTAGAGGCTGTTTCAAGTTTCAAGTTTCAAGTTTCAAGTTTCAACCAACCCGAAGGGAACTGAGATACAAAGTTCATTTTTTTTTTTTGTTAAATATTATCATAGATTAAAACTTAAACGAGTACACTATTACAATACAAATTAATAAAAAAGGAAGGAACAACTGTCCAAGACTTCGACTTTTTGTGCTTTCTCGCCCATTTTGCCAGTTTGTCGGCTTTGTCGTTCAGAAGTCTATTTGTGTAGCTGAGTTGCACGTTGCCCACTCTACTCATTGCTTCTCTGATCTTCTTAATATGAAAGCTGGAGAACCAGTGAATGGCCTTCCTTCGATCTTTGAGATGGTTGATGAGATTAATATTGTCGCTCTCTATGATGATATTATTGTGTTTATTCTCTTCAGCCCAGATGAGTCCCTTTAAAATGGCTATAGCTTCTCCTTCTTCACTATTCCTTACTCTATCCATGGACGCGAAAGCTCCCATGAATTTTGAGTCCGCATTATGAACTATAACACCGATGCCCGCGTTGTCTGCCGAAGTGGTGAAGGAGGCATCAACGTTGATCTTGATGTAGGGTGCATTTGGCGGTTTCCATTTGGTAGCTTTTGGAGGGTTTATTTTGATCTTATCTATAGGTTTTTCAGGGAAACTTTTGATGTTCTTTATGACGGTTTCAGGGTCCGAAATCATATGTTGGAAGCAGTTGTCACATCTCATTTTCCAGATATTCCAAAGAATCGTGGCGAAATGGTGGTTTGAAGCAGTGTAACTGTTCTGAGACGAGGCTTGCCAAGTGAAGATCCAATCTATGATTGAGCTAATATTCTCCGAGATGACATTAAAGTAGAACCAGATATTTTTTGCCATCGGCAGTGTAAAAGGGCGTGCTCCATCGTTTCAGGGACTGCACATTTAGGGCACAGCAGGTCATTTCCAATAAATTTTCCTATTCTGTTTTTAACCGGTAACGCTTTTGTGCAAATTTTCCATATGAAAAGTTGAATTCGTGGAATAGAGGGTATCTCCCATATGAATTTCCAATTATGATTATTTGTGGGGTTATCGGAATTATGATTCCTAAGATGGTAGTACATCGACTTGATAGTGAAGTTTCCCGAGTTCGTTAAATTCCATTTGAGTTGATCTCTCCCGTTACTGTCAATTGGGATCGTTTTGATCATGTTTCTAGTATTTTCATCGAAATTTTCTATTAAAATGTGCTCATTCCAAGTATCATTTGTAATGAGTTGAGAAACCTTAGTAAGGTTTGAGTTAAAGCTATTTTGAGGCGGGGAACTAAAGGTTGGAATCCATTTGTCCGTCCAGATATTGATATCGTTCCCCGAATGAGTTTCCCAGCAAGACAGGTCATTCACTTGATCATTATATTTGTTTATATTTTTCCAAATCCAGGAGTTGTGAGGTTTAACTCGTCCTGGCCTGTCAGAATTGGGATAATATTTAGCTTTCAGAAGCTGAACCCATGCGGCATTAGGTTCCGTGCGTAATCTCCACGCTAATTTGCTAAGGAAAGCTTTATTATCTAGTTCTGGGAGGTGCAGGCCCAGACCTCCCTCTTTTTTAGGCAAGCAGATCGAGTTCCACGCTTTTGTACAAATACCTTTAGACTTACCCCACCAGAAAGACTTTTGAAGAGTCATTATGCATTTACTTACACTCTTTGGGAGTGCAAAGCATTGCATCTGGTATCGGGGTACGGCTGCCGCAACAGCAGAGATCACCACCGTACGGCCTGCCTGAGAAAGAAAAGAGTGATTCCAAGTGTTTAATTTTTTTTTAACCTGTTCTATAAGATCATTGAAGACTTTTGTTTTGGTAGCCCCAATAAAAAGCTGAGCTCCTAGATATTTCTCCGAAGTCGACGCATATTTAACTTTAAGAGCTTTGGTAATCATTCTTTTAAATTTTGGGTGAGAGTTCTTGGAGAAGAAGATATTAGATTTACTATAATTGATCATTTGCCCCGACGAGTCACAAAAAATTCAAAAAAGATTCTTTAGATTGGCGATATTATCTAAGGAGTTTCTGCCGAAAATTAAGCAGTCGTCCGCGAATAATAGATGAGTCAGAACTAACTCAGGATTATTTGTTGGGAATCCCAGGAAAGAAGAGGTACCTGTGTTTGTAGTGATGAGCCTGCTAAGACCTTCTATCGCCAAAGTGAATAGAAAAGGAGAAAGAGGGTCTCCTTGTCTGATACCTCTGGTAGGATAAAATCTGAGACCTGGTCTGCCATTAATAAGAACCGCCATGGAGGAAGTTGAGATGCAGGATTTGATCATCTGGATCCAATGGTCCGCATAGCCCAATTTCCTCATGATCTCTACTAGGAAATTTCATTCGATCCGGTCGAAAGCTTTAGACATGTCCAGTTTGAGGCCGAAGTAACCTTTGTTACCTTTCATCTTTCTAAAGGAGTGAATGATTTCCTGCGCCATGATGATATTGTCTGATATTTGCCTGCCTGGGACAAAAGCAGATTGAAAAGGTGAAATAATATTAGTTAGGGTGTCTTTGAATCTATCGGCCAGGATTTTGGTGATAATCTTATAGGTGGTATTAAGTAGGCTGATTGGACGATAGTCTGCCGGTGTCTGAGGGGCAATGGTTTTGGGAATAAGACAAATGTTAGTATGATTAGTGCCCTCGGGGAGATTGGCAGTCTCAAAAAAATTGGTGACCATCAAATAAATATCCTGGTTAATCGTATCCCAGTTGGACTGAAAGAAGAAAGGGGGGAAGCCGTCAGGCCCCGGAGCAGCGTCTTTCTTTAAGTGCTTAATGGCTTCCTCAATTTCCTCTTTATCCGGAATTCTCGTCAACTCAATGTTCTGGGAATCCGAGATAGAGGCAGTGAAAAGGTCACTAATATGCTGATTAATGGTAGTATTGTCCATGGTACTAATATTTAAAAGGTGTGCAGAGACGGTGGATTGGATATCATTGATATTTTCCTGCCAGTTACCTAGATTGTCTTTAATAGCAAGGATGCGATTGTTTCGGTTTCTATGAATCGCTTGAGAATGGAAGTATTTCGTGTTTTTGTCTCCAAGCGTAACGAAGTTGTTTCGAGATTTTTCCTTCCACATGCTCTCTTGCAGTTTGTACAGCTCCTCAAGCCTTTTACTAAGGCCGATATACTCGTTATGGCCGCTACAAAGCTGCAAAGAGGCCACAATGTGGTTGATTTGGTTTTCAATGTTGCCAAAGACCTGCTTATTCCACTGAGAGAGATGTTTGCTCAAGTGGGTAAGATTTGCTTGAATGTCTGTTTGAGGGAAAATTTTGGAGTACCATTTGTCCGCAATGAAGCCCTGGCAATCCGGGTGGGACATCCATGTCCGGATGAACTTAAAAGGTTTCGGTAGCTTATTATGCGGCTCAAAACTAGAAAGCAGGATCGGGAGATGGTCCGACCTAATACCTTCTAGGTGAGTGATGCCCGAATTGTTGTATTTTTGGAGCCAAGGCTGGTTGGCCAGCGCTCTGTCTAAACGCTCCTGAATCAGATTATGTCCAAATTGTTTATTCGACCAAGTGTATGGGTTTCCCTGAAAGCCCATATCCGTCATCTCCAGGTTCGAAATAATGTTGTTAACTTTAGGGGTGAAAGAGTTGGAGTTGACATTACCCCCGCTTTTATCCTGTGGGTCCAGAATAATGTTGAGGTCCCCAATAATCATCCACGGCATATCTGGGCCCGGGTTTATGTTGATGAGGTGTTTCCAAGGTTTCATCTTGTTTTTGTTATATGGGCTTCCGTAGAAGCCCGTAATAAAAGTACGGCTACTATTATGGTTATCTATCATCTCCAAGTGAATCATATTCTGGTCCGAGAAAATAATGGAGACTTGGATGTTATGTTTCCAGAACATAGCTAGGCCTCCAGCCTTATTTTCTGGGTCTATGAAATGACTATCATACTCTTTGCCAATCCGAATTTGTTTCATGATGTTAAAAGATTTGTTTTTGGTTTCCATAAGGAAGATAATATCCGGATTTTTTCGAGAAATAATATTGAGTAAGTGCTTTTTCGTTATAAACGACGAGATGCCCCTAACATTCCAGCTCAAAACAGTTGGGCTAATATTAGGGGTGACCTGGTTGCCCATGAGATTATAACGGCACTCACTTCCTCTTCTCTGGGCCGAGTCTGTCACCTTCTTCCCCGAGAGAAAACCAGCAACCCTAGGTAAACAGACAACAGGCAAAGAACCCAAAGGAACCACAATTGCAAGAAAGATAGCAACTAGAATCGAAAATTAACTAAGAAGAAGAAAGATAGAAAATAAGACAATAACAAACCATAGATAGTTCATTCACAAGGTAAATATTAACAGTCCCTGGAGGTAGAAGATAAATATCAACAAGAACTAGACAAGCACCTATGCCTGAAAACCCTAATGGAGCCAAACCTAGGACTGAGAAAATCAGCCCCAAACACAAAACACTATCAACCAGACAAGAACAAAATAGAAAGGATCACAGGCAAACTAAGCAAGACAAAAGAACCAGGGGCAAGCGACAAAATATCAAACTAAACAACTAAACTAGGCTGTTCATCAGTACCCCCATCTCTAGCATCCGACACATCATCAGGAGTCTCCAATAAGGAGTCTGCAAAGAGATGTCGTCTCTTCTCTTCCTGGCTATCCACTAGCTCAGGTGGAGGGAAATACCAATTTGGGAGATGCGAGTGAGCAAGATCATAGTCAACCAATGCTTGAAACCTGTTGCCACCTCCACTGCTTCCCTCACCCATTCCACCAACACCTCTGTCTCTGACTTTCTTTGCTCCTGATCTGCGGATCTCCCCTTCCTCAATCTTAACTTCCATCAGATGATCAGTCCCCTTCCTCTTACTGCTCTTGGAGTTTAGTTCCAATGAAGGAACTTTTTCTTTGTTTCGAGAGTTGGGAGGCACTATAGAAAGAGCCCAATTCTGAACAGAAGGGAGAGGAGAGGGGGTGATGTCCATCTTGGAACTGGAAGCTCTAACATTTGGTTTGATACATGGGATAGGGGAGTGCTCCACTATACGACAGCGATGGCAAATGGCTTTGGGAAAACGTAAATAGCTGAAATTAACCGGCTTACCTCCATCGGTAAAAATGGAGTTCAAAGTAGCTAAAAGAGGGGTCCTCACGTCGTACATGAACTGGATACGGATCACTGTGTTGGTCACCATGCTAAAATTCTTTGGCTGGACTTGCATAATATAACCCATGCATGAAAATATGATATCGAGGTCTTGGCGATTCTGAATTGCTGAGGGGAGATTTGCAAAGCTGCACTACATGGGTTCACACATCAGTTCGGGTGCTTCTTTGCCCAAAGGGAAATCTACTTCTTGCATCACCACCAAAAGCCCTCTGATTATCCAGGGTCTTCCTTGGTTAATCTCGTTCATGACCACTGAACTCCTTGGTTTGATAATAAAGTGATTAGGGCCGTAGGTTGATTTCGAAATCTCACACTTTCTGAAGAACCTTGATTGAGCCGAGAGGTTTCTCCTAATGAAACCGATACCGTAATCATAAGAACAGCACAACCGAGCCACAAACCCAGCATCAATCTCTTGGAGATCTTTGTTAACCGATGGTTTTTGGTAAGCTATAGTTAGGTTACCATATTCTGTGATATTCATCTGCAGAGCCATCCTTTCTGAGAGTTCGTCGATGTTGAGTTTAGAGAAAGTATTCGACATTAACAGGTAAGGAGGAAGGTGAAAGAGGTGATGCTTGGTTGAAACTACCAGTAGAAGAAATAAGACTACCCAACTGAGTCTCTCTCTCAAGGTATAAGAGCAATAAACGCTCAATGCATGCATGATCTAGAAGAAATACAACACTAAACCCAGAAATCAAGCCTGATTATTCGTCAGAGTATCCTCGGGAGGGGGCGAAAAAACTCTAACCAGTAGCCACTTGTAATGCAAAAACCCAACTGATATATGAGTCCATTTGTTTGGACTGAGTAAATTTCTCCTATTACTATCTGCCAATAGACATCAACTTAAGATGAAGGTATTTTATGGATTTTCAACCTCTTTACTTTCTATACCAACATCAAAACTTCTTTGGTTGAAAGGTTTGAACTAGTCTTCAAAACATCAAGGCAAATTTACCTTCTTTCTAACAAGGTAGTGGTAGGTTGACTAATAGGAGTGCTCTAGCTGCAATCTTTCTAAAGTGCCATTGTTAAACAGCTTAAAGCTAAACCTTAGTAGTTAGTAGGATTGTTCAAATATTATTCGGCCCATCCAATCGATGTTTTAACCAAACCAAACAATGATTGATTTTTATGGGTACAAACTAAATCATACGAAATCAAACCACATATAAATTATCGTATAACACATTGTTAAGTTTACAAAAAAAAATTGACAAATTTCTTGTAAAAATGATGTTACAAGTCTTTTTCGAAAGTTTGACTGAATTCTGACTGTTAAAAGATGAACGACTCATAAAAGAGAACAATTCAAATTCAGTCAAACTTTAAAAAGAATCTTACTACATCGTTGTCAAATTTTTTTGTGAACCTAACATCTCCTTAATCTATATAAATGATTTAATTGTGTATCTATCTTAATATACATACATAATAAAGTAATGAATTTTGTTTTCAATGATGATAGGGGGACTCATACTCCCAGGTGTACTACCCCTCACAATGACAAGGTTACTTTGGTCTTTTCAGAGTTTTGTCAGATTGAAAAGACCAAAATGACCCTGGTCTGTGAGGGGGAGTACACTTTGGAGTACACGGGAGTCCCCATTCATTTTCCTTTTGTTTTAGTATCAAAAGATATAAAAAAAAGTTATTTTTCAAATAGCCCCCAACGTTACGACCAGCTTCCTGTCTAGCCCCCTACTTTATCAAAAGTACCCAGATGACTCTATTTTTAGTTACCGTTAACTAGTCATCACGTCTCTCTCCTCTATCTCATCACCTCTCTCTACCACTTCATCTTCTTGCCACCTCATCGTCTTCACCGGCGAAGGTCGTCGGCCGACGACCTTCAAACATTAAAAAAAAACAAAAAAATTTCTCTCTCCTCTCTCTAAAAAAAAAAAATCCTCTCATCTCTCTCTCTCTCTATCTATATACAAAACTAAATTTTTTCACATCCATCTGTTCTTGAATTATCATTTTTCATCTCATCGAAATCTACCTGACAACCAAAATGTGCAGTAGTTCTTCCCCAATCAACCTCGACCGGCAAAAGCCCTAGAACAAACAGGTGAAACAATGTCTCTAATAACAAATCAATGCTCGAGTT
>BEHA01000035.1:1462956-1561432 GCA_002897215.1 Eschscholzia californica subsp. californica
TCTAGATCGGTAAATATGTACTGTATTATTCTCTCTGAAAATCTTACCTTTTTTCTAGGGTTTATCATTTGTTTTTTTCACCTGTGTTAGGTGAAGATTCTGAAAAAAAGTTAGGGTTTTTAAGTTATCTTGCTTCTTCCTTTAACTGTTGTTGTTGTAATTTAAGTTTGATTTTATTTAGTAATGAAGAGATTGAGATCGTATGGTGATGATCTTGACTCTGTTGAGGAAAAAGGGGTTGGTAAAGATTGGGGAAGAAACTCTAGAGATCAAGATGTTGATCGACCATCTTCACATCGAAGATTTTACTCTAAAGGTAATGATAATGGAAGGAAAGGATTATCGTCTTCATCTTCTTATGATCGATCCTTAGACGATGAACGTGAGGTTTCGAGATCGTCTAGGAAAAGGGTCGATAATGATTCTGATAGTTACGGTCGTAGTAGAAAGAACTTTGATAGGTATAGAGACAGGGATATTAGTGATAGAAGGATTTCTTCCCCAAGGAATGCATATGGTGGAGGAGATCGGAATCATCGAGATAGTGTTCCTGGATATAGGCGTGATTATCCGAAAGGAATTAGATCAGAGAGAGATCGATCACGAAGGGAAGGGAGTGTTTCGTCTAGACGAGAGGAGAATGTTCTTTCATGGAGGAGATTAAGTGGAAGTAAAGATCTTGACGAGGATCAGAGATTTAGTTCAGATTTGAGTAGAGGAAATCGGGTTGTTAGTGAAGATAGAGTAAACCCAAAATCTCCACAAGGGTCGTCAAGAGATGTTGTTAAATCACCTCCATGGTCAAAAGACTCTAGCTGTGAGCAGTCTAAGAGTGTGGAAGTGAAGCGGAATGATGGGTTGCAAAGTAGCAGTGAAATGGAGGAAGGAGAACTGGAGCCTGAACCAGAAACAGAATCAAAAGAAAAACAAAACGAACTGGAGGAAAGACCTCAAACTGCAGTTGAGAAAAACTCTAGTAAGCAAGAGTTTGATTCGACGACCAACCAAATTGACCCAGAGATGAATTTGGAGAACGAGTCAAAGTCTTTTTCTAAAGAAAAGCCTGAGGTTGATATAGAAGGAGATACTGATGGAAAGTTGGAGACTAGTGTGGCGAAGGAAAATATTGAGGCGGGAGATGGTGACAGTGAGTCTATCAATGGAAAGGGAGAGACTAAAGAAGAAGGAGAAGAAGCAGTAGATAAAGAAAGAAATGTCGAGGTAGATCATAAAAGCTTACCACCTTCAACTGACCGTAAACCGGATGACCCTGGTAAGGAGGTAGAAAATGAGGGAGCAAGGGCAGATAGTTCGGGGTCTATGGAGGAAGTAGATAAAGAGGAGAAAGGTATAGATTGTGAAATCAAAGCAGAGGACATAGATTTGGATAATTCAAATATGGAAGTTGCTACGGAAAACAGAATAAATGATGTAACGTTGACCCTCATAGATGAGAAGGTAACTCTAAATACCAAAGACAAAGGTAAGAGTTTGGCGGTTTCTCCCCCAAGTGAAGCTAATTCACCAAAAAAAGGCCGATGGCTGGAAAGAGACTTGCTATCTTGCGGAGATGATGTTATGGAAGGTCCAAGCAGCCGGGGCTTTGAATTGTTCTTCAGTCCTGTTACAAGGACAGAGAGGACAAATAGTTTTAATAAACATAAAGATGAAAATCTCAAAATGGAGCCTCTTGAACTTTGTCTTGGCTTGCCTAATGTTTCATTAGGCCTTGCTTCCCACGATCCCATCCCTGCCCCCAGTTCTCCTAGTCATGCAAGAAGTGTTCAATCTATACCTAACACTCTTCGTTCAAATTCCGATGCTTTTACCACATCGATATCTATGTCTGGTTCTCAGACGTTTGTTCACAACCCAAGCTGCTCGCTTACACAAAATTCATTTGATAACAACACCAACTATGAGCAATCTGTTGGCAGCCATCCTATATTTCAAGGAGTAGATCAAGTGGCTAATGGGACATGGCCAGGACAGTCGTCATTTGAGCCCAAACGCAAGGAAGTTCCGTTGTATCAGAGAATATTGCTGAATGGGAATGGGTCTCATCACACATATCAGGCTTCACAAGGCAATCTGAATTCCCAGGCTTCACAGGGACAACCACATAAAGTGTCTGAAGGTGTTCCAGTTCGCCTGGATCGACAATCAAGTTTTACAAGACAACTGTCGTTACAGTCAAGGCACCTTGAACAAGTACGATCTCCTACCAATAGTATGGGTTCTCAGGAGACCAGATCAGAGTATAGTAAGGATAAAAAGCGCCTAATGAGAGAGAGAAGTAGTAGTTCGTTATTCAGGAGTAATAGTCAGAGGGAACTTGAGCAGCTTGTGATGGGTGGAGCTGGTTTTGTTGAGAAAATCGTAACCATGATAGTTTCAGAACCAATTCAGGTAATGGCTAGTAGAATTCAAGAGATGACAGATCAATCTTTAGCATACCTAAAGAATAGCACACACGAAATGATAATTCATGAAGAAAAACGTGCACAGCTTAATCTTTTACAGAAAGCAGTGCAACACCGAACTGACTTTACATTAGAGTCACTATTAAAGTGTCATCAGGTTCAGCTGGAGATATTGGCAGCTCTTAAAACTGGCATCCCCGATTTTCTTCAGCAATCTACTAACATCCCTTCTTCTGATTTAGCTGAAATCTTAATGAACACCAAGTGTCGCAATCCCGCTTGTCGGAGTCCAATACCCGTGGACGAGTGTGATTGCAAAGTTTGCTTGCAGAAAAATGGGTTTTGCAGTAACTGTATGTGCCTTCTCTGCTCAAAATTTGACATGGCATCTAATACTTGTAGTTGGGTTGGGTGTGATGTCTGCCTTCATTGGTGTCATGCCGATTGTGGGTTACGTCAATCTTTTATCAGAAATGGACGAAGTGTCACCGGGGGAAATGAGGCGACAGAGATGCAATTCCATTGTGTTGCGTGTGACCATCCTTCTGAAATGTTTGGCTTTGTTAAAGAAGTCATCCAAACATGCGCTAAGGAATGGAAAGCTGAAACTTTTTCTAAGGAACTAGAATATGTGAAGAGGATCTTTGCTGCGAGCAAAGATATGCGTGGGAGAACACTGCATGACATAGCTACTCACATGCTGCCGAGATTGGAAATGAAATCTAGTCTTCCTGAGGTTTATAATCTAGTTATGGGGTTCCTTGCTGGTAAGTTCTCTATTCTTTTCCTCATTTACTCTTAGTCCTTTTGCTGGTTTTTCATAAGATGCCCATTAGTCATATTTAGGTTCTTCGAATGTTTGATTCCCTGATTTCCTTTATGGTTATTTTACTAGTAGATTATATTTTATGTTTCCGATGCCTTAGAAAGAACACATTAACTAAAAGTGGAAAATGAAGAAATGATGTTGCTGTGTATAATCATGATTTTACTTGATAAATCATATGTTATATTCCCGAGTCGCGACTGAATACGAAGAACACATAAACTAAGAGAGGAAAAAACAAAGAAATCGATGTCATAACTAGGCCACTTTGTGTTTAAGAATACCTAGCAATCCAAAAGACTGTCATTATTCAATATTCTTATGTTTGACTTGTCTCTTTTTTATTGCAGAAAGTGATAAGATTCCTAATGGTTCATCATTTTCCGCGAAGGAGTTACCTCGTAAATTTCCTGGAGAAGGGAGCAGCAATGGGGGCATTGGTTTGGTCCAAGACACCAAGTGGTTGGCATCTGCTTCTACTGAAAAGGCTTCTCCTCGTGTTGAAGGTTCTCGGAAAAATCATCCCAGCTTGGACTGGGACCAGGTGGTGGCTAGACACCATCAGGAGTTGCAAATTAATGCAGAAAAAATGCCTCCTGTTGTAGATGAGCTGGAGAGCATCGTGAGAATTAAAAGAGCCGAGGCTAAAATGTTCCAGGAACGTGCAGATGATGCAAAACGAGAAGCTGAAGGCCTAAAACGTATAGCAGTTGCTAAGAATGAAAAGATTGAAGAAGAATACATGAAACGAATTACAAAGTTGCGTTTGGGTGAAGCTCAGGAAAGACGGAAACAAAAGCTTGAAGAACTTGAGGTTATAGAGAAATCCCACCAGGAATACTTCAGTATGAAGACAAGGATGGAAGCCGATATCAAAGATTTGTTGTTGAAAATGGAAGCTACATCAAGAAACTTCAATACATGAAGAACGAGTTGGTGTATTCAGAAAAAGAATCAGGTCAGGTAACTGGGGCTTGGCTTTTAAGATTATAATGTAGGTTAAATTGTTTGTTTAGTATCTTACCATACATAGTTAATCTTCGTTAGGGGCATTATAATGTTCTTCATGTACAAGTAGTCTATTAGGTTAGATATCCTTTTCTCATTTAGTAGGTCTCTTTTTAATTTTAGTTGATTTTCGCTTCTTTTGACTGTTTAAATGGAGCATGTACAGAGAGGCTCCATCTGTTGTTGCTACTTTCTACAGAAACAATTTGAATGAAAACATACTTTTCCTCTGTAACTCAATCCTTGGAATCTAGCTTCTCGATTGTGGCTACCTAAAGTCGTCTTTAAGTTATTTCCGTTACTTGCAAAATTATTTGGCAAAATCTTAAACTTGGTGCATTGAAAGGGTTAGCACGGAAACGTTTTTGATTTTCATACTGCAATTTCTGAAGGATTAGCTCTCAAATGTTTCTCTTCTTGGTTCAAACTCTGTTGCGTCAACTTTCACTTTATAAATGTGTATGATTTGATTTAAGCATGAGATATTTGATGAGTTTTAGCGAATTATAAACTGCATCTCCAACCCGATTTCAGAATGTCAAAAGGTAACAATGCTTGATCTGTTTAAGGGTGTTACGTGCTATGGTCGGTTGACTTGGTTCAGCATCTGCCTAGGAATGAGATGACCTGAAGCTTTGTGCCTTATCTGAGACGACCCATTTGTTTCTGTGCTTCTGGTGGCTGGAGCCACACCATGGTCAGTGTAGACATGATCGAGTGCCGCATCCTGGCTGATATAGTTGGGATGGACGAGGCTTGTTTTTGGAAAAGTTCTTAGCATAGTATTTTTTGGGGATGGATCAAAATCGGAGAATTGATTGCAAGAGGAATTCAAAATATGAAAATTCCTTGAGGAAAAACAATTCCAACAAAGAAAACAAATTCTTGAATAGCTTACCGGCAACAATTTCACTGCCCTGTTGAGTAAAATTAACTGTGTTTTCTTGAAATATTGCTATAACACCCCGAGATGACAATACCGGAATCTCATGTTAACAGTAAAGCTGGTAGGTAAATCTATAAGTTGTGTTAAGGACTATGGCTGGAGCAGTTACCAAGTTAGTTTTTATCCTCTTTCTTTTTGGTTTATCCTCTTTCTTTTTGGTTCAAGAAGTTGATTCTAACATCTTAAAATACGTTAATTAGGAATTCATTTCATGGTTACAACGTTAATTAGGAATTCATTTCATGGGTACAATGTTTTAGACCCAAAATCAAATGAGAAGATGAGTTAGCCCAATACATCCTCGGATACTGAGTCGATAGCTTAGCACAAACCCAATACATCCTCGAATACTGAGTCGATAACTTAGCACAAAATCTATCGAAATGTACATGGATTTGTAGCTCAATTAACAGGTACCAAGTTATAGTCCTCGAAAATGCAATAAAACTTCTCATTATTATTACAGGTGTAAATAATGTAAAGGTGGAATTTGTTAGAGGCTCAAGTGAGAAAAATGAAGGGACCAATATGAAATAATATTAAAATGAAGGGGCAAAAATCGTAATAGTGAGATATCGGGTCGCATAAAGAACGTTCTCTAAGAGACCCGGTGTTATCTCTCTAAAAATTTCAGTCATCAATTAGGGTTTTTTAAAGGCGAAGGTTAGATCTCTTGACCTTCATTCTCAAAATTACTCGTTTTGTTTCTGCAATTGCTTCCACTATATTTCTTAATCTATTGTTAGTATACTTCTAAGGATGAGTTTTTGTCTCATGAAACTCTATGGATTTTAGTATGGACCAAATCTAGGGTTTTTTTTGTACCCAAATAGTTCAGAAAGGTAGAAATAGATCTATAAGTAGGTATCTAATTTATATGATGCTCTAATTTTAACTCATTTGACTCGATTACTACTTCTAATGACTGATTTTACAAAGCTTCCATCATGAATCTAAAATCTGTTTGAACAAAAACTGTTTATGGGAGGAGGTGGTTCAGCTGTTCAGTTTATACTGCAATTAAATTGTAGTTTGGGGTGTTTATTTCGGCCATGAACACTTAAACTCACAAATCAATTTAGGGTTCTTACCTGATCTTACTAAATATTATATTATCATTTTACATCATGAGATTTTTCTATAGGAATGGGCTCAAAGGGCAATGACCAGGATTTAGGAAGTAAGATACATCTCATGGATAGATTATGAGTGTATGATTTTGTTGAAATTTAATATGGGCCTAGGACTTTTGACTTCTTAAGAGTTAGGATATAGTTGTCAAACTTCTACAGAGAAATATCTAACCTTGATATTCGTCGGTTTAAGGTCATGTATCTTGTTGCCAAACTTATTCATATTTGTCTCTCTAATTGACCTAGAAGACTGCAAAAGAAAGAGAGAATACTATACTTCTTTTTCGTAAAAAAAGTTTGTACTCTACCTCATTAAAAGTTCTGTAATAATTTGTCTTTAAGAGGGTCCTAGTGTCCCGAATAAAACACTCCCCTAGCCAACTTTTGGTAAGTCGTTGTGCAATATATTACTTTGGCAAAAGCAATTCATGGCACTGGAATGAATGTGATCCATTTATATGTCTCATAAGTCATAACAATGGGTTCCTTGCATATGTCTCTTCCCTATGGAACAATAGAATCTCAATTACTGAAATACCTGTAGCTAGATCACACGGAACAAAGATGTAATGTACGCCCTTGTTCTACTTACTGTACTGACCACTAACCTCAAAGAGGGGTAATGTCCTCTGGTTTCTGAAAAGTAGGAGTCGTCTGGTTACCTAAAATCATGCTTTTTTTTCCTTGTACAAACGCCAATGGCATATCATATCCATTTACTAAGAGGTCTTGTTGATTCGGGAGACTAGCTATTTTTATGGCTTCCTCGTTTTTGGTAGATGTGTTATGTTGAATGACTAATGAAGATTGTAAAGAAATTTAGGACCTCATTGTAGTTTTGGTTGTCATGCTACTCTTTCTTCAACTTAATGTTTTCTTAATCTCAAGTTGTATGTGTCTTCCTATTTTAAAGCGTAATAATCTCTAGAATTATCCATTCGTAGTTGCTAATTCTATAGTGTTACTGGATATTTCATTTTGTACAGGTCAAGCAATGACAGCATTCAAAATTGTGGGATCTCTTGTAGCAACCACAGCGCTTGCATTCGGATTGGATTATGTGATAGCTGACAAGAAGATATTTGGAGGTAATACATTGTAGAACATGCTGGTAGTATCGTGTCGTTAGTATCATGCTTATGAAGAAACTCACATCTTTTAACATGTAAATGCTGAAATAACAGGCACTACTCCATCGACTGTATCTAATAAGGAATGGTGGGAGGAAACTGAGAAGAAGTTCCAGGCATGGCCACGAACAGCAGGTCCCCCGGTAGTGATGAACCCTATCAGTCGCCAAAATTTCATCGTCAAGACCCGTATTGAGTAATGAAGGTGCTTGTTGTTTGCTTTTGAGTAGTCTTCTGTTGTGTTTTTTGTGTTCGCTACAGTGTTTGATTTCATTATGGGAACTGAGGTTTGGTAAATAATATTCAGAAACACCTAGTTGGCAACTGAAGTAATTCAACCTCTTGGGTATGCTCAAATATAGTTTGATATCATTGTTGTATTTACTGTCTAGATATGCTGAAATAATCCATCTATGAAGATACTGATACATGTTTGGGGTGTGAGAAAGGAATGCGATTACTACGTGATTCCTTGTGATTGCATAATTTAATGTTTGGCTGAGTTAGGTATGAGATTGGCAGAGATTGATTTTGTCTGCATGATTTGATTTACAATTCTGAGGCGAAAAAAAGAAATCACAAATTGATGAGAAATGGATGTTATGTAAGGCACTTGTGATTACATAATATCTTGTCTCACCTATTCACTAGGTTTTTTGGCGCCTACATTGGTAGAGAGGCCTGGTTGCCTAGGGGCTAGGGTACGCTCATGCTTAGGAAAGATCCAGTACCACGAGGAATTGTGCCAGTCTGTGTTGTGCCTAAATCAAGCACAATATAGTTGGAAATGCGATCCATAATGCATTATTGCGTACCAAACACCATTATAGAATCTTGATTCCTAGTCATCACATTCAGTTTTTGCGTTCAAAACATTGCTCTAAAAAATCTAGGTACTGATTTTTAGAATTAATATCACCACAAACATAAACTCGGAATCATCAGCCGCCTCACTCTCTGAATCACCTGAAGCATATTCAGCTATTTCCCCTCTGCGTTCTTGCTATCTTTCTGGAAGTCTGGCTATAGATCGGATGCTTCCATTTGGCATATAGAGAGCTAGTGATTGGAGCATGACGGGAAGGGGAGGTTCAGATGCTGCTTCGTACCTAAAGTCACTGGTACTGCTTCATTCGAAGAAGAACCTGCTTGTTCTTTGATTATCGAAGATTTATCCTCTCCCCTTCCATTACAATTCCACCACTCAGAGCTGAAACGCTTTTTTTTAATTAAAAGGGGATGTCCTCATTTTCATTACTTTCTTCTCTGATGAGACACCTGAATTTGATGCTGGCTTCAGAATACCAGTTAATAGACTCTGACCCAGACTCGCTTCTTTGCTGGACCTCTTTTCCGAGTCGTTGTCACAGGTTTAGCTGCTCGAGCCTTGGCATTTGCAGCAGGTTTTGCTGGTTCTTTCTTTGCCCCCCCTAATGTTCCAGCAGGTGCTGCTACTTCTAGCAAAAATTCTTCATCAGTATCTTCATGCTCTTTCCTTTCTCATACCCTTATCATCACCCAATATCTCTGTGAGGGTCTTCATTTGTGCAGCTGCCTGCTTTCTTGCTTCATTCTTTTTAGCTTTTACTATGTCTGATTTGGGTTCAATTGTTACAAAAAGACGAGAAGACTTAGTGTTAACTCGATTGAAATGCAATGAAGTGGAGAAAGATCACATTAAGATCTGCAAAATGTTAAAACTAAGGGATCAATAATGTGGAGTGAGTGTGGAGGGTTGTCTGAAGAGATTAAAATCATACATTCCAGTTCCCTTTCGAGGGTAGTAAGATATTTCAACCATAAGGCTTTTCTATCATTTT
Organism: Eschscholzia californica subsp. californica; assembly: GCA_002897215.1. Lineage (NCBI taxonomy): Eukaryota > Viridiplantae > Streptophyta > Magnoliopsida > Ranunculales > Papaveraceae > Eschscholzia > Eschscholzia californica. The sequence continues at coordinate 1,472,243 of BEHA01000035.1, forward strand.
TCATAGGGTATTGGACACTCTCGATCGTATTCCTTCTTGTGTTTATCTTCTTGGGATCTAACCATGGTGAGGTTATTCTCGTCTAATGCCTACTTTACTGCCTTCATAAAATGAAAAAGAAAAGAGGGACAAAAAAGTCATGGCCGCCCAAAGCATGAAACAAAGTCAAGACTGATATTTTGAAATCACGTGTAAGCCGATCAGCTCCCATTTCGATTCTCTACTTCATTCTCGTAATTGTCAAACTTATATTTCAAATATCGTGATAAATGAGAATAGCAGTCACACAGAATTCGGTCAAACATGGGCCAAAGTGGAAGTTGATCTAGCACCATTGATATGAAAATGACCTAAATTTATGTTAAGACTATATACTAATCTGAAATTACACAGCTCAATGTTCACTTAAAAACAGATCATTTCTTAATGGAGTTCCCATATGTTTACACCACTTTTACACTCCTCAGTTCAATAACAAAAAAAAAGAAAAGAAAAAAATCAAACAAAGGGTTTTCCTGTCAACCCAAATCAGATACTAAGATTCAATCTCAAATTTGAACAAGAAATCCAACATTTCTTAGCTTTATTCCTCTTCAATTTTAACTTTACTGGCCACCAAAGCAGCAGCAGAAAATCTTCCAGAGTCTTCCCCATCCAACTGCTTCTACTAGTTGTTGTTGTTGTTGTCGTACTTGTACTATTTCATGTTGCTGTTGTTCAATTGGACCCGAATATTCTCGATTTTCTGCTAGGTCATGTTCAGGGTCTTCTGCTAGTCGTACATTATCAACAATCCGGGCTCCGTTTAATGGAGTCAGAGGAAGAGTAGTGGACCCAAATGCACCTTTTGCCTTGCATCTGATCATCAATTACACATAAAATTAACTTAAAGAAACTTGATGGGTTTGTATGAAAATTGAATCTTTATGTTCAGAAATCAAATGACTTTTACCTTTCAATAAGATCCATATTCTCATATGGATGATACAAGATAATAACATAAGTGTGCTTTAGATATTGATTTATCAGAGATTTAGCTTTGAGATTTTAGTGAATGAGAAGAACAGAGAAATGGTGAAGATTTTTTTATACCTTAATTCTTTTGATAAATTTGTAGTTTGAATTGATAGCCATATCTAAATCAACAAAAAGAATGCAAGTTTCCTTTTCCTATATAAAGTAAGTAAGAAGAATTAATGATTGAAAAACAAGAAAACCCATGTTTTGAAATTGTAATTTTGATCAAGAAAAGCAAACCTCAAGATCAAGAGGACCTTCTTCAATTGCTCTTTTTCCTCTAACCTCCCATTCTTTAAGATATTGATCAGATTCTTCGACAGATTCCGCACTTCCAACTGCAATTATCAAAAACCCATATAAGATAAGATAAGATTAGAGAGAGAGAGAGAGAGAGAGTCTGAAGTGTGAATTACTTGTACTGAATTTCTCATAGAAGAATACGTCAGTAGCCATATTGGTTCTATTCCAAGTCTTACTAATAATGAGTCCATGAAGATAGGGAGGTGGAGCCATTTCAGTTGCAGAGAGAGAAACAAGATGTTAATCTCTGTATTCGAAACAGGGGAAACAGAGGAGGAATAAGAGTGAGAGAGAGAGAGAGAGAGAGAGAGAGAGAGAGAGAGAGAGAGAGAAAGTTTAAGGAGAAGTGAGAAGAGTTGTGTGAGATTCTATTTTCTGAGATCACTTGGGTGTGAGGAAGGCAAATATATAGGATTAAATATCAAGAAACCAAGAATCACACTCTTAAATCCTTGATTTTCTTTTTTCTGTTATAAACAGAAATTATGATTTTCAGTTGATTTGGCCGTTTTCTGTTATTCTAGTTTGTTAGAGAGAGAGAGAGAGAGAGAGAGAGGGAGAGAGAGAGAGAGAGAGAGAGAGAGAGAGAGAGAGAGAGAGGTGTGCTTTTGTGTTTAGTACTGTTTGGTTAGAGTTTTATGTATTAATGCGCCTCATTTACTTATCTCACACTTTTTTACATTAGATCTAAGTAACTTGAAATAATATTGACATATCATCAACCAAAGTTCTAATCATGGATTTGTAGCTCATCTACTAGGTAATGTTTGGTCACATTGTAAAAAGAGTCTCATTTAGATTCAAAGGTATAATACACATTAAATGCTCAAAACGTATTATTGTGTTGGACACGTTATTCTCTATAACGCGATCACTACCAATTATTATTTAACTCGTTCCCTAATCTTATAGATAAAATAGTTTCATTACGATCACAAAAACTTTGAGCAACAATTACTTTAAAATTCATCGGTGGACTAGCAAGCACCTTCAACATCGTCTTGCAACTTAAGAGAAACATCTCTTCACGATATTTTATACTCCGTATCTAACTTGTTCACTAATTATCCAAGAAAGAGAATAACCCCATTATCAAGAATGTGTTTATCTACAATACCTGATGCTTGAATTGACACTATAAATGGTAGTATAGTTGATATATAATCTTTTATTTACAAAAAAAGAAAGAATTTGACTATAATTATTACACATTGGGATAGTATGCCACTTAACTTGGTCAGTATTTACACCCAAGTAAATATTTGGATGTAGGTAATCCAAGATTCCAAATATTCGATCAATAGTGACCTATACAGTGACAAAAAGTCACCGTCATAAACAAAAAAAATTGTACCACTAATTCAACATGTGTCCGATATGTTAATAATAAAAATTTGGAAAACTCTAAAACTTTGATATTGCCTCGGGTTAGCTTTATGGAAAGTTTGGAAAACCCAAAAACTTGATTTTGTCTCGCTCAGTTTGAAATGCACAGTTCCAACCTCAATGCCTAAGAGTTTCGTAAGCTAACATTAATTTCTATTACAAGTGCTCAAAACGGGAAGGCATGTGTTTTTATTGATCTAAATGAACACAAGATTACAATTCAATCTAAACCATTAACCATCATCTCTCGTTCATTTCTTTTTGCTACATACTCTCTTTCTAAGAAAAGTCCCACATGGGAGAATGTGATCTAGTAACCAAGAATATAATGTCTTGGCCTCTCCGAAAATTTAACGCACACTCTCTCACTTTCTCTTAACCCGTCACTCATCATTAACTAACTATTATTATAGCTAACATGAAAAAAAACATATAAGAACTCAAATGTGAGAATACAAAATATAAGTGCAGCTTGGTCTTGTATAGTTCTCATCATCTCATGGCCTTTTTTCTTCTTGTTCTTCTTTTGTTAGTTGTACTTTCTGTTTTTCATCTTCAACCAAGTATTTTTTGAGCTTTTCAACATCAGATAATTGAACAGGTTTCTTTATGAAATCTAGTGCACCTTCTTCTAGGCAACTGCTTAAGAATCAATCAAATTTACCCATATCAAAAATCATTTCATATTAATGGAATAGAAAATTAAAACTCAAATTGATTAAATGGGTAATCTTAATATATGATTTTGATTATTACCTGGTAATCCTTGAATTTTCAGCTATAGATGACATGATTACAACTGGTATGTGCTTCAGAGATGGAGATTCCTGTATTCATTTTAATAAGAAATCAAACAAACCCCAAGAAGATGATAAAGAAAATTATTGAAACAGAACAATCTACTAATAAACTTTAGTACCTTAATCTTTTTAAGAAGATCAAAACCTGTAACTCCAGGCATGAAATAATCTGTAATTATCAAATCAACTTCATCTTTCTGTCAAAAGTAAAATGAGAATTAAAGATCAAGAAAAACAAAACCCAGAATCTGAATTTTAATGATTTTTCAAGATTGAAAAATTAAGGGTAAAAGGAAATTAAACCTGATTAGTATTTGATGTAACAGAAGATGGATTTGAGATCAATGTTTGTTCATTCTTTAACAAACCCAGATATTCAAGAGCCTTAGTTCCAGAATCAACAAAAGTAACTACAAACAAGAAGATGAATTGAGGATTAAATGAACAAGAAATCAAAGAAAATTTCTTTATTTCTGGGATCAAGATTATACCTTTATAAAATTTGGATATGACAAGAAGCAAGTGAACAAAAGTTCTGTTAGTAGGGCTATGATCTACTAGTAAGACATGGTATTTAATTTCTGTAGCCATTTCAGTTTTAGAGAGAGAGAAACGAGATGTTTAATCTCTTCACTCAAGAACAGGGGAAAATGAAATTGAGAAGAAGAAGAAGAAGAAGAAGAAGAAGAAGAAGAAGAGGGGAAGCTTTGGTTTCTGTTGTCTTTACTTTTAGAGAGAGAGAAAACTAGATTTTATACTAATAAAAGTCCACTTAAGTTTTGTTTGGCGGTTAATTCGGTTACAGTTCTGAGAAAGACAAATGAGATTTGGGTGGTTCTATAAGCGCCACTAATTGTTACTGTTGGCGCTTCTTCACAAGCAAAATAAAAAATTCTTGTAGTCTTTAATCTTTATGTGGAACTGGGGTGCCAAAAGCAATTACACATGGCGTCTTTATAACTTGTATACTTCCAATGATGAGTTTTTGTCTCGTATTTCCATGTGGACTCCGTGTTTTTTTTTATTTGAGAATTCGACAACGATATACGTTCGTCGTTACAAGGCATTGATACATCATAGAGATGTAATAAGCACGATAACCGTCTAATTTAAATCGAGACTCGATCTCACGACCTCATGAGCTTAAGAGGGGTGTCCAACCGTTACACCAAAGGGTGGACTGTGGACTCCATGCTAGGAGATTGACATTGACCCCCTTTTCAACATAGCAAACTTCACAACATATGAAAATCAATTACCCCAGAGTCCACACACACAATACTACTACTACTAAAAGTTTCAAGCTCAGTTTCCTGCAAAAACAAAAAAAATTTGGGTTTGTAGTCTAAACAAACTTTTCTGATGTCTGCCTTCTTCTTGGCTGCCCCCAATCCCCTTATGTTCCAACTGACCAGGTTAGTTGACATAAGAAGAAAATTTTCTTTGACATATTTAGGAAATGTTGAACGACTATCTATTACAACCAACGTGCGTCTGTAATTGGAGTCAATAGGCCGAAGATAGTTAAGGACAATAAGACTTTCATTAGCCAAATCGCGGCCTGGTGTCTTTTTTGGTGGAAAGGAATAATTGCAGGTCAAGAGATACTAGGGTATATCCCGTGCCCTAGGGCACGGACACTTGTATCAATCAAATGTTACGAAATTTATTAGTTATCATTTTATTGAGAGAGAGAGAATCTTATTAGTTATTATTTTTTTGTATTACTTTTTTTTTTGTTTCTAATAGTTATTATTTTATTAAAAGAGAGAGATTTTAATTTCAATACGAGAGATCTAGTATGCGGTACACGAAGAGAGGTAGGGGTTTTTGGTAACATTGAGCTTAACCGTTGAAGTTTTAAGCAAAATTTAAACACTAGTACTAAAAACTTAAAGCTCAGTTTCCTGCAAAAACAAAAATGTTGGGTTTGTAGTCTAAAAAACTTTTCTGATGGCTGCCTTCTTTTTGGCTGCCCCCAACCCCCATATGTTCCAGCTGACCCCATATGTTAGTTGCTCTTCCTGCCCTTTTGTTGTTGCTACCTTGACCAGTGGCCTTGGTCCTTCCTCTGGACACAAATTCTAAACGATCACAACTGTTGGCGGATGGTGAAATCGGTTTTTCTTGACGTCTTCTGGGATACAATACCAATCCATATTGCCATTACCCCCGAGTCCATACACAATACTACTACTGAAAAACTTCAAGCTTAGTTTCCTGCAAAAACAAAAAGTTCGCTTTGTAGTCTACACAAACTTTTCTGATGGCTGCCTTCTTCTTGGCATTTGAAGAAAATTTTCCTAAACTCGGCTCCCTAAGAGTCCATTTAAGCCTTCTTGCTTCCGTCTCTGCTTTGAAAACCGATCCTGCCCTTTTGTTGTTGCTACCCTTGACCAGTGGCCTTGGTCCTTCCTTTGGACACAAATTCTAAACGATTCGATCTATTGGGGAATGGTTTGGGGGATAGTGAAGTCGGTTTTTCTTGACTTCAGTCTGTAGGATTTAAATTCCTTCATTAATTTGGGTCCTCTAAATGTCATGAAAATGTCAAAAAGGAAATGGAAAGCAGGAAAGTCTGGTTTTATGCTTCATTAAATGCATACAAGATAACAACTCCCCCCCTCTCTCTCTTTACATTGGTGTCAAGATGACAAAACAGGAAAAAAGAATTATACCTTGTGTCTGGATCAAAAAAAGGAAATAGAAAACAGTAGCAATTAAAACATGCTATGTGAACCATTATTACAGACCATGATCTAGAAAAATGTGTTACTGCCTATCGATTGAAGATATTTCAACGAAGAGCTTCTTGCCTTTGAGCTTCTTCGATACGAAGAGCTTCTCGTCTTTGAGCTTCCTGTCTTTGTGTTTTTCGCTCTTTGCGAAGGATATCAATTTTGAAAAACTCCAACTGAGATGCATTAATAGGCTTCATGTAGTACTCTGCCCCTTCTTGCTTGAATCTAATAACAACCATACCATAGTCAATAATCAAATATCTTAAATAAGGGACAAGTCTCAAACTTAACAATGTATACCTTAGTTTCTTGCTTATTTGAAAATCAGGATCGACGACAGCGACATGTATGTACCCAGAAAATGGGATTTGCTGCAGGTTGACATGTCATGATGGTTTTAGAGAGAAAGAGAGAGAGAGAGAAACTAATAGGAGAGAATGTATAGTTATTACTAGGGTATATCCTGTGCCCTGGGGCATGGACACTTGTATCAATCAAATATTACGAAATTTATTAGTTATCATTTTATTGAGAGAGAGAGAATTTTATTAGTTATTATTTTTTTGTATTATTTTTTTTTTCTAATAGTTATTATTTTATTAAAAGAGAGAGATTTTAATTTCTTTTTTTAACCCTTGAAATTTATTTTGTTTCTTTTTTTTCTTAAGTTAGTTATTTTATTTATAAGAAGGAAACGATTATTGTTTTTTAAACAGGTAACTTTATTTCTACGAAAGACTATATTTTAAATTTTGAGAAGGGCTTCTAGACAATATCCTTTATTAAAAAAGGATGTTTGTCCCAGTCATCGTTTTCCCATCTGTTTTATATAATAGATTTATTACCTTTATCCATTTGAGAAGATCATAACAAGACATATCAGTCAAATGGAATTCTATAATTACTACAAGTCGTTCTTTTATCTGAAAACGATTAATAACAAAACAACTCATCATCAAATAATTGAACTAAAAGTTGAATTTCGAGAAGAAGATCCTCAATTACCAGAGGAGGTTGTCCTGACTGGTAGAGTTCTTTAATTGTATTAATGGCTGAAGTCCCACTGTCTTCGATAAACGTATTCACTACCGAAAGCAGAACTAAAATCACAGACAAGATTTTGCACATAAGTTAACTGAAATTAAATTGGAAAGTCATTATGATGTAGAAACGCAGCGGAATTAAAAGAGATGAATAATTAAATAAGAACGATGAAAATAAAGATCAAATAACTCTAAATAATAAACTTGATTAAAACTTCAATGGGGTTTTTCTCTCAATCTGTGAACAATAGACAAACTAGATATCCTTTTATAGGACTCTGGACTTTCCTAGATAGACTTGAATTAGACTTTCTAAATAATTAAATACTGCAACTGCCTAAATAACTTGGACTCAAATATGAACCTTTCCAATTATTGGAAATATTAAAATAGTAAAATTCCTAAACCCAAATTAATTAATAATCATACTAAAATAAGGACTTCCTAATTATACTCTCTCTGGCCGGTTGGACCATGACCGGGTCCGGTCATGGAAATAGTCTCCACGCCGGGTGCCCCTGCATCAGCATCCCCTTCCCTCAAGAGGTTCGTCCCGAACCGTTTGTGAAGAGAATGTAGTTCTTCCGATCCATCTTCAATTGGTAATAACGTCACAATCTTCTTCTTCCATGGAAATTCATAAACATTCAAACGACCACGGTAAGTGGCATCAACATCAGATTGCCATGGTCGTCCTAATATGATGTGGCATAAATCCATATCAGTGACATCACAATTAATTGTAGACACATAAGAAGAACCAATAGAAAGATTAATAGTACACATGTGATCAACCCGTGTAGTAGTTCCGGACTGAATCCAAGCGGTTTTATATGGGTTTGATTTAATCATTGTAGCAATACCCAAGAAATTAACCAGTTTTGTAGAAATTAAATTTTCTACACAACCATTGTCAATTACTATAGTACACACTTTATTCAGTACTGTACCCCGTGTAACGAACAAATTCTTTCGTTGAGATAAATTCCTTTTTAAAGGTGTGAAAAGAACTCTACGAGTGAGTAACATAACTCGATCACCGTTGTCTGGAATAGTATTAATTCGTTCCAATTGATCTTCATCTGAATCTGAATCTGAATCTGATTTCTTTTCGACAATATTTGCTTTACCGCGAGAGGGGCAAGCATTAGAATAGTGGCCTGTTTCAAAACAACGATAACACTTAACTGGTGGAGGTTTTTTATAAGGATTTTCAGCTACTGTTTTAGTACCCTCCTCCGGTTGTTTTTGTTGATCTAACTCATCCGGTAAAGTTCTTACCGATTGACTTCTAGTACTGTGTCCCCGAAAGATGGAACGAGAATCTGATTCAAAGGATCTAGCTACACTAATACATTCAGATACGGAATTGAAAGACCTTAAATTAACCAAATCCTTAATATCATTCCGAAGTCCGTCTTTGAATTTTTCCACTTTCATTGATTCTGAATCGGGAAGATTAAGCCTTGTTATTAAACGTTGGAATTCCGAAGCATATTCCTCAACAGAACGTCTTCCTTGACGACAACGCAAATAATCAACACATAATTGGTTCTCATAGTCCGGAGGGAGGAATCGGGAAAACATTAATGGTTTAAGCTCTAGCCAAGAAGAGATAGGAGGTAGTTGTGATAAACGTCGATTTTTGGATTCCTGTTTCCACCAAGTTAGAGCAGTTTTAGATAAATAACCAGTAACACAACGTACCTGTTCAGGGCCTTCCACTTGCATAACATCAAAGAAGATCTCGAGTCGTGAGACGTAGTCCAAGAAGTCTTCGATATTTATTGAACCATCATATGATGGTACTTCCATTCGAATACGATAAGATGAATTAGCATGGGTACAATCGGTTTCGGTTTGTTGATGGTGTTCGAGAATTGGTTTAGGGGTTTGAAACACACTCGGTTTACGTTGGGTTTGGTTGCTCGGACGGTGGAATGGTTCTCGGGTTTGGGTAAGGGTAAGGTTGGTTTCTCGGTTTTGGTTGATCGATTGGTATGGGTCTCGGGTTTGGGTGAGATTCAGGTTGGTCTCTCGGTTTTGGTTGAACGGTTGGTATGGTTCTCGGTTTAGATGAGTTGGGTGATGATCCGTTTGGAGATGATATGGAAGGGCTGACTCGGTAACTAGTGGTCGAGTGGTGTTTGGAAGTTCTCGTAGTTGATAGGGTTGGTTAGGTGGTGGTGTTGTGTCGCGAGTTTGGAGGTAATGGCGGTTGTCGGTTTGTTGATTTGGGGCGTAGTTATGTGGTTGGTGTAGAGGATGGGTATCGGTTCGGGTTAACGGGTTTTGGGTGTGAGGTTCGAAATACGTTGGTGAAGGACTGGAGGGACCGAGAGGTTGGGTTTGTTGTTGGATTCCACTGTTGGTGTGTTGGTTGTTGGTAGGGAAACGGTGTTCGGGTGATGTCGAATTGTGGTGATGTTCGGCTGGGATGTATGGTTCGGTTAGTGGACGGTTTTGGTTTATGGTAGGATTGGTGAAGGAGAATGGTGATGATTGAGGACTTGTATAGGATGGGTATGTATTTGGTTTTAGTGTAGGAGTCGTTGGGTTGTTTGTGATAAACGGTGGAGGTGTAATTGGGCAAGGATTGCTAATGGTGTGACCGAATAAGGGTATGTTGGTATCGGTAGGGAAGCTTATAGGTGAGAACCGGTTAGGGTTTGAGTTGGTTGTGAGGATTGGTGGTGTATTGGAACCGATAGATAACGGGTTTGTAGTGTGGGAAGATGGTTGATTGATACACATACCTTTAATTTGTTTTGAGAGATTGTTGAAGGAATCGGTGAGTTGATCGAAACGTTGATCGATTCATTCGAATTTTTCTGTTGATTCCTTCTTGTACTCCATGAAACCTTCTTCCAACTTTTTACCTGCAGATAACCCTTCCTTAATATTGTCCCATTCAGATGAAAAGGTTGGTGTTTTCTCCTTAGTTGGTGTAGCCGAGATAGTAGTATTAACCATGATGATAAAAGTGATGAAAACCGGAAAGGAAAAAAAAATTTTTATGGCTCTAGATACCACTTGATGTAGAAACGCAGCGGAATTAAAAGAGATGAATAATTAAATAAGAACGATGAAAATAAAGATCAAATAACTCTAAATAATAAACTTGATTAAAACTTCAATGGGGTTTTTCTCTCAATCTGTGAACAATAGACAAACTAGATATCCTTTTATAGGACTCTGGACTTTCCTAGATAGACTTGAATTAGACTTTCTAAATAATTAAATACTGCAACTGCCTAAATAACTTGGACTCAAATATGAACCTTTCCAATTATTGGAAATATTAAAATAGTAAAATTCCTAAACCCAAATTAATTAATAATCATACTAAAATAAGGACTTCCTAATTATACTCTCTCTGGCCGGTTGGACCATGACCGGGTCCGGTCATGGAAATAGTCTCCACGCCGGGTGCCCCTGCATCACATTACCATATGAAAATTTCTTCTGGAAATAGGAAATGCCAGCATCAATCAATTCCTCTTCCATTGTTTGTTGTTCTTCAATGCGACCCCTTACAAAATCTAGTTGTTTCTATTTGGAATGTCTCAATGGGTTTCTGAAGGTAAAGAACTCCTTTTTGACATTTAATCAACCAAAAAAAAGTTAATTTTTTTTTAAGAAGAATTAAAAAATGGGCAATCTTAATCTATAAACCAAATTGTTGTACCACCTTTCATATCTTATTGGATCATAAACTGAATCTATAACCATAATCTTAATGTATTTTGAACAAGGAATTTCCTGCATGTTGATTATTTCATTAGAATCTATACATTTCAAAGACAATTCAATTAAAAAACAGAGAAAGAAATTGATAGGAAAAGACGGGCTTACCCTAATCCTTCGGAGAAACTCGTAACAAGACATTTCAGGCAAACGAAATTCGGTAACCAAAAAAACATTTCATGTATCTACAAATGACAAAGAAAAACATTAAAAATAATTTAAGTCAAAAATCTTGAATTTTATCAAAATGTATCAAGAAAATACATTTTATCAAAATGTATCAAGAAAATACATTTTATCAAAATGTATCAAAATGTATCGACTAAAAAATACTTCAAAGGATAAACTCGTAACAAGACATTTCAGGCAAACTAAATTCGGTAACCACAAAAAAAACATTTCATGTATCTACAAATGACAAAGAAAAACATTAAGAATAAGTTAAGCCAAAAATCTTGAATTTTATCCAAATGTATCAAGAAAATACATTTTATCAAAATGTATCGACTAAAAAATACTTCAAAGGATAAACTCGTAACAAGACATTTCAGGCAAACTAAATTCGATAACCACAAAAAACATTTCATGTATCTACAAATGACAAAGAAAAACATTAAGAATAAGTTAAGCCAAAAATCTTGAATTTTATCAAAATGTATTAAGAAAATACATTTTATCAAAATGTATGACTAAAAAATACTTCAAAGGATTTCTTTGGTTGAACTTTTTGGTATATTAGATTAGATGGATGAAGTCCCGATGTCTTCAACAAACGTATTCACAACTACAAACAGAAATAAAATTAGAGATAAGATTTTGCACTTAATAAAGAAACTGAAATTAAGTTGGAAATACGTTACCGTGTGAAAATTTCTTGAGAAAAAACGAAATCCCTATATTAATCAATTCCCGGTCTGGACTTATTATCATAATAATTGAATTGATTTCTTGTGATGTTTGTTGCTCTTCAACGCGACCTCTTACAAATTGTTCCTTATGGATTTGTAGTTGGATTGTCTCAATGGGTTTATGAAGGTAGACAACTCCTTCGCTATGACATCTAACCAACAAAAAAAACAAAATTTAAAAAGAAAAAAAGAAACAGAAGTATCAATCTACGAATCAAAAATAATTAAACCTTTCATGTCTGGATTCATCATAAACAGAATCAACCACCATAATATGTATGTAATTTGCTCGAGGAATTTCTTGCGTTTTGGTGATTATAATCTATACATTTCAGAACACAATTCAATTACTTAGAAAGAGAAACAAATTGATAGGAAAAATTGGGTTTACCTTTATCCTTCTAATAGATTGGATAGGCCAGCGCTTTGGGGAAAGCTAAATAGTTTCCGGGGTGTGAAGACTTGGTCAAACATTGGTCAATTTTGTTTGACAATTTTATTTAAGGGGAAAGCAAAATAGCTTCTCCACCTCAGCTCTCTCTCTCTTCTCCGATTAGGTCGCCGGCCGGAAAATTTTCCGGCCGACGACCATGAATTTTTTTTTCACACCCTCTCTCTCTCTCTAGAAACTCCGGCGAAGTTCCGGTCTGTTCTTCAACAGACCGATCTCTCTAAAACTCTCTAGAGGGATGATTACTAGAATTAGAGCTGGTGGTGTTTTTGTTGTTTCTAATCCCCCAATCTTCACAAAAAGAAATCTACCAACAAGACTTCCACAGCACAAGGTAATACTACTACTACTAGTTGTGTAACATCACCACAACACTATCCTCCTTGTGGTATTGGTATTACTACTACTAGTACTACTTGTGTAACATCACCACAATATCTAATTGATAGTAGTAATCACTATGATGATTGGTTAGAATTTAAGATACTAAATAGACTTCCTGTTAAGCCCCTTGCCCGTTTCAAGACTGTTAAGTCCCCTCTCGTCTATTTATGGTTGTTCCTCAACGACCCCCACCGGATAAGTCAATAGAAGATGCCAAATACTTTAACTTTTGGCCATATAAGGAGTTACACATTACAGCTGATTTCTTGTTTGAAGAAGACAATACAAAACTAAAACTAATTGTTGACACAATAAGAGAGGTAGACTCGTCATCTTACAATGCCATTTCAAAATCTGTAAACGGCCTAACATGCCTCATTGACTCATACAGGGAACATGCTGCTCGTATATGCAATATCAGTACTGGACAAGTATCTCCTTGGTTTGAAGCATCCTCGATAGCCCTGGGAAAAGAATACATAGGTCTCCCAAACCATTACGCATTTGGTTTTGATCCTGCCACTAATGAACACAAATTAGTATGTGTCTTGAGGATAAAGTCAGATTTTCCTAACTTCGAATATAATCTCTGTGGGGTTTTGACCATTGGGCGCCAATCTAGTAATAGATGGAGAAAGATCGAAGAGGTCCCACCATGTTTACTGAATGATGATTATGTTTATGTGAACGGTGTTATTTACTGGCTCAACTGTTATCTTGATCATTGTGATTTGTGAGTGGATGAGTTTATACCACCCTGTATACTTGGTGGCGTTTGATGTAGGAAGTGAGAATTTTAGAACAATCACAATTCCTGATTTCATCATTGACCCCCCTCGGGTTCACGGCAACCGTTTACCTTTCAAAGAGATTGCTCAGTTATTTGAAGCGGATGGGAATTTAGCTATGATAGTTAAACTGAACAATTGTATGTTCAACATGTATATGTACGAAGATGGTGATTACAAAGACAAGGATGAGAAGATCAACGGAACGCCTACTAGTTCTTCTCTTCAGAAAGGAAGATGGGAAAAAGTAAGTTCTATCGATTTGCCTTTTGATATGAAGAACAGTCGTACGGTCAAGTTTCATACTTTCATAGGGTCAGATGATAAGATTCTCGTAACATCATCTATTTGGCATCCGAAGTGTCCGGGTTGGGAGAAGAATGAACGTCTGGTTATTTATTGTTACAATTGGAAGAAGGATACTTGGACAGAGGTTGATGTAAGTGGAATCCCATCCTCAGTTCCAAAACTATTCCCTAGTAGCTTTTCTACTACTTTCTCCCAGAGTCTTTTGTCCCTTAATGCTCTTTGACTGCCATCCTAGTAGAAGAATCAACTTCACTTTTATCTTTATTTGTTTTCTTTTTAATTTATGTTTGCATTCCTTCTCATATAACTTAGGCACTTATAAGAAAAGAATTTGAATAAATGGGATATGTTTATATACTCCTCCAGTAGGTTTACCACATTGTTAGTAAGTATTGTTCATCGAAAATGATGTGGAAGTTGATTTAGCACCATTGATGTCAAAATTCTCTAAGCTTATGTTAAGATTATATAATAATTTGTTTGCAAAAGGTCCTTGTGTCCAAAGTAAAACATGTCTGTAGCCAACTTTTATAGTCGTTGTGCAATATAATACTTTAGAGACATAATCTCAATTACTGAAACACCTATAGCTAGATTACTCGGGACAAAAGTTGTAATAACTACTAACCTTTAATAGGGCTAATGACTCCCTGAAACGTAAATTATGATTTTTTTTTCGCTGAAACGTCAATTACATATCATATCGTTCTACTAATTAAGAAGTCTTGTCCATCTGGGGTGCCTAGCTGTATTGTTATGACTCCCTCGCTAAATGTAGATGTATTAGTTTGACTGGCAAATGAAGATTGTAAAGAAACTTTGGAGCTCATTGTAGTTTTGGTTTTCATGCTACTCTTTCTTATTTTAAAGCATAATAATCACTAGAGTTATCCATTAGTAGTTGCTAATTCTATAGTATTAACAGGCACTACTCCGACGACTGCAGCTAATAAGGAATGGTGGAAGGAAACTGACAAGAAGTTCCAGGCATGTCCAAGAACAGCAGGTCCCCCAGTTGTGTTCAGTCGCCAAAATTTCATCGTCAAGACCCGTGTTGAGTAATGAAGGTGATTGTTGTTTGCCCTTGAGTAGTAATCTGTTGCGTTTTTTTGTGTTGGCTACAGTTTTTTATTTCATTATGGGAACTGAAGTAATTCAACCTCTTGGATGTTCTCATATACAGTTTTTCATGGATTCTGTTGTCTATTTCACTTGCAAACATTTCATTGTTGTATTTACGGTTAAATGTTGTAATACGAAGACACTGACTAGTGTTTGGCTTGCGAGAACGAAATGCGATTACTATGTGATTCCTTTTAATGGCATACTTGACAGTTTCACTTAGTTAGGTATGAGGTTGGTATAGATTGATTCTGTCTTTAAATTATTTGATTTACGATTCTAAAGGAAAATGAATCACAAATTGATGAAAAATGGAAATCTCATGTGCAAGGCACACATAGCTTTAGAAACTACCAGACTCTCTCATCCTCAGCCGAAACCCAAATGTATCTGTTTTGCCTAGTCCCAGAGAAAATCCTCTCTAGGATCACTGAGAAGGTTTTTTTTTATAACTATCACTGAGAAGGTTGCCATTATCTTGAATCCCAACCCTTGAAATCTTGTCAAAAATCCAAGCTCCGTGATAACTTCCCTTCAGAGCAGTCGATAACTGATTTGTGATTCGACAAAGACAGGTTATAAAGAACCCGGAATCGACCTCCAAGGCCTATTCGTACACCAAACACTTCCTTAAAGAGGATGCTATTTTCATCACCCAATCAAAGAGAGCAGGTTCTTCTAAAGATGTCTATCTTGCTAATAGATCTTTTTCCGAACCCATGAGACATAAGTGAGAACATTGGCTACCCACCCACCCCATTTTCATCATATTTTTTTAGCAATAACAATCCTAAAAAACGCCTCTGTGTCGATACTAAAACACGCCTCCTCTATCTTGATATTAATATTCCGTTATTTCATTTGTAGCATTTGTAATAGGATACAAGTGATGCTAGAAAAGACCAAAAGTCAAAATATACCTTGACCTAAACGAAATCAATGGTTCTTAATTTTTACCCATCAACTCTCTCTCTCTCTCTCTTGATGAATTTTTCTATCATTTTCCATAAACATGATAGAAAAAGAAAAGGAAAAGAGGGGAAAACGTCATGGCCGCTCGAAACATGAAACTTCCATTTGGAGTCTCTACTTCATTCTCGTAATTGTCAAACTTACCTTTCAAAAATATTGATAAATGAATAATGAGCTCATCGAATTTGATCAAACAAGGGTCAAAGTGGAGGTTGATCTAGCAAAATTGATACAATTTTCACCTAAAAAGAGATCATTTCTTAATGGAGTTCCCATATGTTTACACCATTTTTACACTCAGTTCAATAACAAAAAAAAAAAGAAAAAAAAAATTCAAACAGAGGTTTTCTTGTTAACCCAAACCAGATACTAAGATTCATTTCTTAGTCTTATTCCTCTTCAATTTTAACTTTACCGGCCACGAAAGCAGCAACAGAAAATATTCCAGAGTCTTCTCCATCCAACTTCTTCTCGTTGTTGTAGTTCATCGTCATCATAATCATCATCATCATCATCATCGTCATCGTCATCATCATCATCATCATCATCATCATTATCATCTACTTCATGTGGGTGTACTACTACTATTTCATGTTGCAGTTCATGTGGTTGTGGTAGGTCTTGTATTTCTGGTGGTATTTCTACAGTCACTGGATCCAGAAGATCAGTAATAGACTCAAGCTCACCTTTATCATTGCATCTGATCGTCAAATTACACATAAAATTAACTTAAAAGAATCATGGGTTTGTATCAAAATTGAATCTTTATCTTCAGAAATCAAATGACTTTTACCTTTGAATAGGAACCAAATTCTCGCATGGGTAATGAAAGATAACAACATATATGTGCTTTAGATATTGATTTCTCTGCAAATTTTTCAATTTATCAAAATTAGTTTTGAGATTTTAAAGAATGAGAAGAACAGAGAAATGGTGAAGATTTTAATTATACCTTAATTTTTTCATTAAATTTGAAGTTTGAATTGATAGACATGCCTAAATCAACAAATAGAATGCAAGTTTCCTTTTCCTATACAAAGTAAGAAGAATTAATGATTGAAAAGAAACAGAATCCATGTTTTGAAATTGTAATTTTGATCATGAAAAGCAAACCTCAAGATCAAGAGGACCTTCTTTCATTGCTCTTTTTCCTCTAACCTCCCATTCTTTAAGATATTGATCAGATTCTGCAATTACCAAGAACCCATATAAGATAAGATTAGAGAGAGAGAGAGAGAGAGAGAGAGAGAGAGAGAGAGAGAGAGAGAGTGAATTACTTGAAATGTATCTATCAGAGGAGAAGCTTTTAGTAATAGTAGCCATATCAGGTGAAGGCATTTCAGTTTCAGAGAGAGAAACAAGATGTTAATCTCTGTATTTCAAAACAGGGGAAACAGAGGAGGAAGAATGAGAGAGAGAAAGTTTAAGGAGAAGTGAGAAGAATTGTGTGATTCTGTTTTGTGAGAGATCACTTTGGGTGTGAGAAAGGCAAATATATAGCTTTAAATATCAAGAATCACAATCTTAAATACCATTGATATTTTTTCTTCTGTTATAAACAGAATTTGTGAATTTCAGTTGATTTGGCGGTTTTCTGTTATTCAAGTTTGTTAGAGGGAGAGAGAGAGAGGTGCGCTATTTGTGTTAAGTACTGTTTGGTTAGAGTTTCATGTCTTTATTGGAATTACCACACCAATTAACAATTTGTAGATTAAGACACATAACAAACCATACGTCAAAATAATCAAGTGGATTTTTGTGTACAAATTGCATCTCCCGATGAAAATCACTTTGGTTGATTGGCCATATTTGATATCTCCACTAGGGGAGCCTATGCTCGAATTTTACATATAAATAGTTTGATTACGATCACAAAAATTATGAGCCACAAATACTTCAAAATTCCTTGGTGGACTAGCAAGCATCTTTAACATCATCTTGCAACTTAAGGTATGGCTACTAATTTTTTTTTTGTAGCACAAAGTTAGTATATAATCTTTCATCTAAAAAAAGAGAATTGGACTACAATTTTTAAACATTAGGACGGTTTACAACTTAAGTTAACTTAATTTTGTGGTCATTATTTACACCCAGGTATTTATTTGTAGGTAGATAATAAATTAATCGATTGATAGCGACATATACAATGATAAGAACATCACCATGGACAAATTTCTTTGTAATCACTAGTACCTGTCCTTATAAACATGTGTAAAGAAATTGTTCTAACTAAAATTTAACTAGAAAACTTTGTCCGTCTCATTTTAAGTTTACCAAAATTCTATTTATACGGTCGGAAAGTGCGGTTATGTCTCGCTGGTTGAAATGCACAATCCCAAAGTTAATGCCTAAGAATTCCGCAACCTAACATTATTCTTCTATTACAAGCGCTCAAAGTCATATGTTTTTACAAAAATGATAGAAACCCCCCTATGTGTTCGCGTTGCTTGCGCGGTGAATTAGACAAGGGACAATTTAGTCTTTTCTCACGTGCAAGAAGACTAAAATACTCCATGTCTTATTAAGGACGCTCACCAAGAGACTCATCGAGGAGGTGCTTGTATCAACTTTGGTGTTTTTATTGATCTTTTTGCGCACAAGGTTACAACTCAATCTAAGCCATTGCTCATCATTTCATTCATTTTGTTCTCCTACCACAAAAAAACTGAAACAATACTTTTTCTCTGTAGGAAAAGTTCTACATGGGAGAAAAGTGATCTAGTAAAGAAAAATATAATGTCTAGGCCCTCTTCACTTATTTTGTTATGACTTCGATGGACACAAATTTGACATGAAATTTTAAGTAATATTAAACATACTTGAAATTAATATTTTTTTTTTTATCACAGACAGTTCAAAGAGAGAGAGAGAGAGAGAGAGGTATTGAAATGTTAAAACTCTGGGTGAATTCGTGAAGAATTGGTGCTGAAATATTTGGTGAAAAAGTTGAGAGATAGAAGAAACAGTTTAGTAAGGAAAATATGATAAATAGAGAAAAATGGTTGTTGAGAAAGAGATTCCTTAGGGGAGGTGTGTAACAACTTTCCTTTATTTAAAGAAAAATTGGAAAATTTGTTCACGAGAGTGAAAGTTTATGGGAAACCGTTTCTCTTTTGCCCGGGAAAATACCCAATCAAACACACACCTAGAAGTCACTTAAGTTCTGTTTAGCGGTTAATTCGGTTACAATGAGGGGAAGCAAAATTCTGAGCGCCTTTATGTGTAAGTGGGGCGCCAAAAAGCAACTATTAAGGGGTAAATTGAAAAACCTCTTTAATCTAATCCGTGTAGAACAAAAGTGGGCAATGGGATTTAATCTAATCCGAGTAGAACAAGGGAAGTGGGCAGTGGGTTTCCTGTTAATCTAATCCGAGTAGAAAACGGATTGAAAAATCCTCGGAAAATAAAAGTATAAAACCCCCCACCCAAGTCCTCCAATACCCAGAGCTTGGAGCCTGAATTTGCTTACTTGTTCATAGACAGATAGAAGTGATTCTTTTTCTCTCTCTCTCTCTCTCTCTCTGTCAAAAATTATCTCTCTAAAACTGTCTAGGGTTGATTACTAGGATGAGAGCTGGTGGTGCTGTTTTTAATCCCCCCATGTTCAAAAAAAAGAAATCTAAACAAGGTATTACTACTACTAGTAGTAGTACTTCTGTAACATCACCACCACATTATCCAATTGGTAGTAGTATTGATGATGATTGTTTAGAATTTGAGATACTAAACAGACTTCCGGTTAAGTCCCTTGCCCGTTTCAAGACTGTTTGTAAAAGATGGTGTTACTTAATCCAAAAAGATCAACAATTCATTGATTTACATCTCGCCCGTTTTAAAACACGCCTCCCCTCTCGTCTATTTATTGTTGTTCCTCAACCACCCCCACCGAGGAAGTTGATAGAAGATCCTGATTACGTCGAGTTTTGGCCATATAAGGAGTTTCACATTACAGCTGACATCTTGTTTGAAGAAGAAAATACAAAACTGAAGTTAGTTGTTGACACAATAAGGGAGGTAGACTCGTCATCTTACAACGTCATTTCAAAACCTGTAAACGGCCTAATAAGCCTCATTGAGTCATACGACGAACATGTTGCTCGTATATACAGTACCAGTACTGGACAAGTATCTCCTTGGTTTCAAGCATCCTCAATAGCCGTGGGAGAAGAACATGTCGCTCTCCCAAACCGTTACGCATTTGGTTTTGATCCTGCCACTAATGAACACAAATTGGTATGTGTCTTGACTATACGGTCAGATGATCGCGTCTTCAAATATTTTCTCGGTGGGGTTTTGACCATTGGGCGCCAATGTAATAATAATATATGGAGAAGGATCAAAGAGTTCGTCCCATATTCATTAAATGATGATTATGTTTATGTGAATGGTGTTATTTACTGGTCCAATAGTTCTCTTGATATTTGGGCATCGAGAAGTGGTTACCGTCCTGTATACTTGGTGGCATTTGATGTAGGAAATGAGAAGTTTAGAACAATCACAATCCCTGATTACATCCTTGATCACCCTCGAGTTTCCGGCCGCTTCAAAAAAATTGCTCAGTTATTTGAAGTAGATGGGAATTTAGCTATGGTAGTGAAACTTAACGATTGTATGTTCAATATGTATATATACGAAGATGCTGATTACAAGGACAAAGATGAGAAGATCAATGGAACGTCCACTAGTGCTTCTCCTAAGAACGGAAGATGGAGTGAAGCAATTCGTATCACCTTGCCTTTCTATATGAGGTACAGTCGTACGGTCAAGTTTCATACTTTCATAGGGTCGGATGATAAGATTCTCGTAACATCATCTATTTGGGATCTGGAGAGGCGGGGTTGGGAGAAGAAGGAATGTTTGTCTATTTCTTGTTACAATTGGAAGAAGGATACTTGGACAAAGGTTGATGTAAGTGGAGTTCCATCCTCAGTTCCACAACTATGCCCTAGTAGCTTTTCTACTACTTTATCCGAAAGTCTTTTGTCCCTTAACAATCACAATGCTCTTTGACGCCACCCTAGCAGAGGAATCAACTTCACTCTACCTAGAAACGTTTTTTTAGATTATGTTTGCATTTCGTTTCATGTAACTTAGGTACTTTATTTGCCTCCTTTTTAAGTTATGTTTGCAGTCCCTCTCATTTAACTTGGTTCTTATAATTTGAATAAATAGGATCTGTGTTCATACTCTTGGAATAGCTTTAGCACATTGCTAGTGAGTCTTAATTGTTAACCGAAAATGATGTGGGAGCCGAATGTCAGAGTCGACAACAATCCAAATTGGTCTTCTCCTTTATTGACTTAATTTTCGTTCTTCTGTTAGGCAGTAATGCTATTAAGCTATACCATGATGTTTTATTAACTAAGTTTTAGAATAAAAACATAGATTACACGATATTTTAATCAGTTATCTCTTCATCTTTGTAGGGGGCGCAAAGGTTGTATTCCACATTATGGGATGTGTCTATAACAATTGAATCATCAGGGGAGCCTATCGTCATCTGATATTTGCTGAGTATTTACTGTTATACCATAAGCAAAGATGCAAATCTATTGGCCAACTCAAAGAACTGGATGAAATCCAACTCTAACTTGCCACCCAATCTTTTGGATAACAACAATGGAGATTGATGCTATTTTCATCACGAGTATTGTACCCTCATGGTTCAGATACGACTCTGATCAATAATGAAGGCCAGTCCAAGAACTCTGAATCTAAATTAGTACCCCTCATTCGACGGCCTATTTTTATGGTGCGAGCAAAGACGTTGTGAACTCATTGAGCTTGTATTTGGAAGTACCTTCCTTGGCCTTAAAAACCATAGGGCAGCATCTAGTTTGAGAGGCAGGTCCAGCAAGCACTACTCACTCAAAATATTCCAGGCTTAAGCGGTGCATTACAACAGGCTCGGCTGGACCCACCCGAACTCAAATATCCATTTCATCAGGCGGTCAAACACAATTCACCTCTAGGCTTAGAATGCCCATGGGTCACAGCGGCCTTTATTCGCACTGGTGTAAACAACACCTACCTGAAGGGAAATGAAAACAAAAACATAGAACTAAACACAAATCCGAATGACAATTTACTCGGACATAATATAATTCCATTGAAAAAACACAATGAGATTGCAGTAAGAAGTCCCTGTAAGTAATTTATTTCTCTCGATGACTAAACTCCAGCCATATTACTCCCACAAAAACGAAGTAAAGAAAATGAACAAGAAAAATAACATATACCACATTCAAACAAACATTATTCATTTCTTTCTGAGACATCTTTGACCGATGTATAAGAAGAACATTTGTGCCTGAACTCTGTCTCAGATCTTCTTCTTTTAAATGCTATCAAAGTTGATGGGGTCTCGCAGGAACCTCCCCATCTGTCTTGCCCTTGTTCTAATTGGCATATCAAATACCTTTTGACTGAATTCCACCACTAATCCACCAAGAATACTTGGATCAATCTGAACATTATTTCAAATAGTTGCCGCTAGTTATTTACAAATACAAAGGGTGTTGAATTCAATAAACCACAGCATTAAGAATACAAAATGTACCTTCTGTTCAAGCTTAACCTTCTTCCCATGTCCGATGATTTCCTGCAGTGTCTCCTTCAGTTGCTTCTCCTCATCTGGTGGGAGGGGCTGGCAGAAAGAGGAATATGACACAAGAAATTTATGGCTTAAACTATTTAGGTGTCGAACATAATGGTCCGTCCCCCAATATAAAAGAAAACTGGTGATGGTTAAATGCAGTAACACAGATTATAGTTTTGGTTACTTCAATCCTCTAAAATGACAAATGGTATGTAGCAGTTTGTGGGATCTAAAAACGTGTAAATATCTGGAAGTTTAGGTAAAATGTACTCATTACGTGTTGAAGTAATCAGTGGTTCTGTAGCACCTCAGTTATCCATCATTTATTTATCCACCAATGCTCTAAGGTTAGAAAGGTACAGTCTCCGGAGTATTAACCAAAATAAAAAATATATCTAGCAGTAATCATGCAGAAGCGACCCTTACAACTACCAGTAAAACCTATACCACAAAAAGCTCAAAGAAACAGAATGCAAGTTTCCTTTTCCTATATAAAGTAAGAAGAATTAATGATTGAAAAGAAACAGAACCCATGGTCTGAAATCCTAATTTTGATCAAGAAAAGCAAACCTCAAGATCAAGAAGACCTTCTTTGATTGCTACTTTTCCTCTAATCTCCCAACTCTTTAGATATTGATCAGATTCTGCAATTACCAAGAACCCATATAAGATAACATTAAAGAAAGAGAGAGAGAGAGAGATATAGAGAGAGTGATAATTACTTGAAATGAATCTATCAGAGGAGAAGCTTTTAGTAGCCATATGAGTTATATTCGAAGCCTTAGTAATGATGATTCCATGAAGATAGGGAGGTGGAGCCATATGAGTTAATCTTTGAGTCAAACACGAGCAATACTCGAGCCAAGCTCGAGCATCTCGTTAAAAGCTCGGCTCGAATACACCCCTAGATTGTCGACCCGAGCTCGAGCACCTCGTTAAAAGCCTGGCTCGAGTACACCCTTAGGGTTTCCTCCTAGTGGGGAAACCTAGTTTGGTTTGGTCTACTAAACCAAATCCGGATCCAAGTTATTTTCTATGGGTCTGTGGAATTAGGATTAAGGGGGGAGTCTATAAATACTACCCTTAATCTTATTGAGAAGAAGACAACACAATTAAAAACGGACAAGAGGAGAGGGAAGAGTGAAAGAGTTCTGCCGAGAGAAGGTCTGCAATAGGGGCTCAGTATTTTCAGCACATACCGTCTTCGGTGTTTGGGAAATCTGACGGTGAGATCTTCTCAAATTGAGCTGAAATTTATAGAGGTATTCCTGACTTGTTTATCTAGTAGTTGGACGGTTAGATTGGTATTTGGTAGATAGAATCCTGTTTGAGATTGATTCTTTTGAAGTCTGAGTCTCGGGTTTTGTTCTATTGAACAAGGAGGACGTAATTTGTAACTCAATTGCTTATTGTAGTCATCCTGTTTGTTTTCTAATGGCTGGTGAAAAGATACTCAATCATTGACCGACGGGTCATCTGTTGGCTCCATCAGTTGTCACGACAACTCATATTTTTCAGCTGGTATTAAACTAGATGAAAATAACAATTCATTATAACATCAAATTATTGAGATGAAAGTTGCTGAAAAGAAAAAACATGGTTATTTGACAGGTGCTTATCCTCAACCGGAAAGAACATTATCGGAATCTCCAGCAGGTACATCTAGTGTTACGGCTTTAGCTACTTCAGGTATATCACGCGATCTTGTAATAGATCATGGATGATTGGCACTGGTGCTACTGACCATATGACATTTAGCTTTGAAAGTCTACATTCCACCAAACCATCTAGCCAAATCCATATTATTAGTGTTAATGGAAAAACTTCTCTTATACTTGGAGAAGGGTCTCAAACACAAAATACATATAGCTAATTATGTATCTATGCATAGTATAAATTTCTTCACAATATCAATTAGTATCAATTAATATCAATTAGTATATAATATCTTTATAATATATAAAGTATCAATTAATACCTCTAACTTGAGGGGTGGAGTATCAATTAATACCTCTAACTTGAGGGGTAGTATCAAGTAGTATCAATTAATATAATATCAATTAATACCTCCAACTTGAGGGGTAATATCAATAAATTTTTTTGGTGGAATCAGATCTTCTCAGATTGAGCTGAAATTTACAGAGTCTCAATTAGTATATAATATCTTTATAATTAGAGTATAAAATAGTATAAATTTCGTAGTTTCCATTCTTTTATATTTTTGTATAAATACCAATTGTAACACAACTCTTAATCTATCAATGAAATATAATTTTATTTCAGACATTAAATTGTACAAAAGTTTAATAATCAAAGAGTTGTTTTCATGTCAACCCAAATCAGATACTAAGATTCATTATCAAATATGAACAACATATCCTCATACACTCTGTGTAGTGTTTAGTAATTGTTGATCTTCCATAATTCTTTCGAGTAAATCGGACATTGCTTCTTTAGTCAGACGAAGATCAATAGTATCGTAAATACCAATCTGTTTTAATCTGCAGGTAAGAAAAAATAAAATAAAATAAAACCCAATAAGCTAAACTGAATATCGTAGTTTTAATCTCGCAAAAACGAGGTTAAGACAATGTAAACGTTATTGAGCGTTGGTTTATTTTTTTACGATAGTGGTCCAATCAATCCCTGTTGTTGGCATGTCAAATTCGGCCACCAACAAGTAAATAACCTGATAACTGGAGAAGTCAGTTTAGTTAGCAATGGAGGAAAAAAAATACATTTGATTAAAAACGATTGTATTGTACCTTCTTCCTTCGTACTCCTCCTTTCATTAAGGAGTCTAATTCTTGTTCCCAATTTACTAGAGCCTCGATGGCACATTCGTAACGACAGACAAGACTCACTGAAATTTAATAAAATGTTACTGGAATGAGATAACAGAGTTACTTACATATATAATGTACACACATATATATATATATATATATACACTAGGGTAGGGCACGAACACTTGTATCAATCAAATGTTACGAAATTTATTGTCATATTTTATTGAGATAGAGAGATTTTTATTAGTTATTATTTTTTTGTATTATTTTTTTGTTTCTTTTCTCTTAAATTAGTTATTAGTTTATTGAGAGAGATTTTAATTTCTTTTTTTAACCCTTGAAATTTATTTTGTTTTTTTTTTCGTATATCCCGTGCCCTAGGCCACGGACAGTTGTATCAATTAAATGTGACGAAATTTTATTGTTATATTCTCGATACCCTCATTTTTTTTGTATTATTTTTTTTGTTTCCTTTTCCTTAAATTAGTTATTATTTTATTGAGAGAGAGAGAGAGATTTTAATTTCTTTTTTTAACTCTTGAAATTTATTTTGTTTCTTTATTTCTTAAATTAATTATTTTATTTCTAAGAAGGATACATATATTATTTTTTAAAATTTACACTATGCATAGATACATAATTAGCTATATGTATTTTGTGTTTGAGATGAAATTAATTGAAATTTATTTTGTTTCATCTTCATCTTGTAGGATTCTCTAGAGGAAATGTCCTACTTGCTGCAGATACCAAGAGAAAACCATATGGTAGCAAGGAGTGTAAAGAAAGTATTAAAAGTAGGTTCTGGCCACATGATTTAAATTTGGACACATGAACCACAATTTTCCGTAGGATATAAATTTAGATTTCTCGATAATATTGTTTAATCGATTGTGAAGATGTTTTCAGGATGTGACTGGTAGATATTCAACTCCATTGATCGTAGGGATTTTGGGAAATTGGTAAGGTAGTTTAATATCACTTGTTCTTGATAATAGTTTTAAGTGAACTTTCATGTCATCTTTATAGTGGAGGGCAGTTCTTGGCTTCTTGCCATATGTTCATATGTGATTACTGAAATCCTATTCGTTACGGTATTTTTCTCGCTTTTCTTGCCTAGGCGCGATCTCAACTGGGACATGAAGACGCCACAAACCCTCCCAAAAAGTCTCTACTCTTACTAAGCTGGAACTTGCACCTAAAGTCGGAGGATCCACTGTGGACAGTCCCCAAACAATTTTCGACTATCACAATATTTGTCGTTCTTCACGAACGTGCTTCTAAACGCACAGTAAATGATATTTATAGTGAATCAACTATTCCAATTAGACACTTCTCTGAAGAATGGTTAAAAAAAATATGGTTTCCCGTAGTTGTAGAATAAGAAGATCGAAGAGCCTTTTCATTTAGTTAATCTCTGGTTTTCATTACTAGTTCACTATGTCTTTATTTATGGCTGCGACTTTGAGGAATAAAGAAAATTCTCTGGGAAATAAAGACTAAGGGAGCATCTTTACTTTTAACCCAAAAATTTACAAAGTTGTATCTTGCCCCCCTAATCTTCGGTCTAAAATGTAAAAATATTCCTTTAGTCTTTATTCTCCGGAGAATTTTCTTTATTCCCTAAAGCCGCGACCTTATTTATTTGTGGAGAAGAATAAATTTGAGTCATTGCCATCTTGGCATTTGGTGGTGTCATTTAGCAATCATTAAAGTTTTTGGTATTAGCATCTCCTTACTTGATTTTACAAAGTAATCTTTATTATCATTCACTCTTTGATATTTTTATGTTTTATTTGAGAGTTATTATTGGACTTTAGATGTATTTGGCCAGTGAATAATTTTTCTAAGATAGTTATAACTTTTTACCTAGAAATTGCCACACTCTAACAGTCAACTATGAAGACTTATTCATCCTTTTAAGCTTGGGCTTTCATTTAAGATTTATTGTTTATCATTTAGTTTTGCAAGAACTCATGAAGAAGCTTGGGTTTAGAAGCCACAAAGGTTGTCATGTTAGGTCTTTCTCAAATTTGATCCTACATATTTGAAGATGGTAGATTTTAATGAAGGTTGTCGATTTTCCAGAAAGATGAAAGGATTAAACCAACATTTGTTGTCATGGGTACCAGAGGCAGAAGTTCAAGTCACAGGTAATACCTATTTTAGCTGATGAAAACTACAAATCTTCAAATAAAATTTAAAATTTATTTTGGGATCCCATAACAATAAAAACTACAACAAATAGATCGATTTCTTTGATTTAGGTTTCTATGCTTAAAGCTTAAAACCTGTTTTAGGATTTTCTGATTGCACAAGTAGGGGGTAGCAGTGGTTTAATAGAACTCAATATTAGGTTTCAATGAAAACTTTACAACTTATTTGATGTTTAGATAGTCTCTATTTTCTTGTTTATTTTTAGAGTTAATTCCTATATGGCCCCCTACTTTGTGACCAGCTTCCTTTATAGCCCCTTTTTTTTCGTAAATTCAAATATGACCCCCTTTTCTTAACACCGTCAGTCATCTTTTATAGTTAATCTTTTTGTTTACATATTTACCCTTCTTATAAGAAAGATTTCAAAATTCAAAATTGACCCCCTTTTAAATTTGGGTCAATTTCCAAGAACTTATAGCTACTTTAGAAAAAACTAGGGGGCCAAAATAGAATACATATAAAAAAATTTTAAAAACACCTCATCTCTCCCTCTCTCTCCTCCATCTCATCGCCTCTCTCCTCCACATGTATCTCGCCACCTCATTATCTTCTCCGATGAAGGTTGCCGACCGGCCAAATTTTCCGGCGACCTTCAATTTTTTTTTTAACTAATCTCTCTTATTTCTCTCTCTCTCTCATTTATTTCCGGCGAAGGGGAGGAGCCCCTTCGCCGGAATAACCAGACCTTGAAGGTCTGGTTTCAAGGTGAAACCAGACCGGGATCTGGCTTGAAACTAGACCGGGATCTGGTTATTTACCAGACCTTTAAGGTCTGGTTATTCCGGCGAAGGGGTTCCTCTCCTTCGCCGGAAATATAGAGAGATGAGAGAGAGAAATGAGAGAGAGAGAGATGGTAAAGAGAAAGAGAGAAATGAGAGAGAGAGATGGGAGAGAGAGAGAAATGAGAGAGAGAGAGATGGGAGAGAGAGAGTAGTTAGAGAAAGATTTAAAAAAAAAAAAAAATTTGAAGGTCGCCGGAAAATTTGGCCGGCCGGCGACCTTCATCGGAGAAGATGATGAGGTGGCGAGATATATGATGTGGAGGAGAGAGGCGATGAGATGGAGGAGAGAGAGGGAGAGATGAGGTGTTTTTAAATTTTTTTTATATGTATTCTATTTTAGCCCCCTAGTTTTTTCTAAAGTAGCTATAAGTTCTTGGAAATTGATCCAAATTTAAAAGGGGGTCAATTTTGAATTTTGAAATCATTCTTACAAGAAGGGTAAATATGGAAACAAAAAGATTAACCATAAAAGATGACTGACGGTGTTAAGAAAAGGGGGCCATATTTGAATTTACGAAAAAAAGGGGGCCATAAAGGAAGCTGGTCACAAAGTAGGGGGCCATATAGGAATTAACTCTTATTTTTATAGATTTGTGTTGTGCTTATATAATCTAAGATTGTCCGGATTTTATTATTAGTAAGTCGAAGTCTGCTGAAGTCGTTTGAGTCTTTGACAACCACTCTCTCCCGTGTCAATAGAACTTTAAGAATTTCTATACTAAATCATCAACAAAAAATATCATAATTTAAAAAAGATATTGGGAGATTTCAATGTCACTACTTGTTATGCTAATCACTTATTTTCTTTTCTTATTTGTTATGGGTTATATTAGGTATATGATCGTCGGAGTATCCCAAACGAATCTGAGCCTAGGACCGGTATAAGTCAATAATAAATGAACGATGCTTTGGAGACAGAGGAAACTGTTATGGGGATGAAAATTCGAAAGTGACGATAAAATTCTACAGAAACGAAACTAAATAAGTGCTGGTACTCCTCTCTGTACAAACATTGAAATGAAAATTTTCTATATATAAATCCATAATGGTAGGTTGGTTAGTCAAGATATTAATGTAGTTTGAATCTTACCACTTATGAAGTAGTAAATTGGAAATTATATTCGAGCTTAAGTTGGAACTTCCATCTTAGTTTACATAATATTAATCTTTGATTCGTAAAGTTTTTTCCTTTCAGGGTTTTCATGTAAATGTCCACATGTATGCTGCTCGAGAAAATGGCCATCAGATATCTCAAATCTCTACAAAATTTGTTTGGGTATGTTGTTTTGTGTTTGTGATTTCTATCTTGCACGTTATTCATTTGAGGATTTTACTGTATTTAGATTTAGGTCTTTTTATGTGTTTTTGGCATTTCGACATTTGTGGGTCACTGAGCATTCATCGGAGTTTCTGGTATTGGCATCTCTTTCATTGATTGTTTCAAAGTGATTTTTATTCCTCTATTCTCTTTTGTTGTTGTCATTATCATGATTTTATTGTCTTTGCAAGTATTGTATGATTTTCATATAAAGCTTCTGAATAAGAGATTATAATTTCGAAAACTTGCAAAAAGAAGATGATGGTTTTCTTACCTATCAAGAAGATAACCAAATTCTGTACATGCACTTCAAAAGCAAACTGCTATGCGAACAGTTTTCATTGCTAGAATGGCTAAATGTTATGAGCACATGCGAACAGTTTTCATTGCTACAAGTATTCTTTTCACCACTCTCGTCTAGGTTAGCTATTAACAAATAAATGTTTCCTCTTTATTAACATTGTAGTAGATATCGATATATAAAACTTATGAAAAGGGTTAACTTATCTTCTAAGTACGGGTTCGCGGTTTATTTCACTCTCTCCATTGAATCATTATTATAAATGGAGGACTTCATACTTCCTTACAATGAGATATCATTTGTTTCTGTTGCAGTGGCATGGACGTTGATGCAGATGATTAAGTTCTTTATGAATGTTTTCTTTGTAAAGTTGTTTTATGATAACTCCGCTAAGTTGGATAAATGATTCAATGTGTGAGCTCGGTCAACTTCTCTTCATCCTTATAGCACGACTCTAAGTTGGGGTTTTTATACATTTCTAAATTAGTTTCAGATTTAAGTGCTCGACCACGCGCATAAGACTCGTCAAATTGCCCGTGCCCCATGGGCACGGGTTATACCTAGTATATATATATATATATATATATATATATATATATATATATATAGAGAGAGAGAGAGAGAGAGAGAGAGAGAGAGAACCTGTATCACATTTGTCTTCTAGAAAGCCCCGTGTAGATTGACAGATACCAGTACTAGCCTTCAGGATGAGTAGAAGGTGTATTTTGTAGTGTTTAGTTTCATCATCGTCAGCTGCATGTACTTCTACTATATCATGTGGTTGTGGTGAGTCTTCTGGTGGTATTTCAACAGATACTGGAGTCACAAAATCAGTAAGGCCAGCGCTTTGGGGAAAGCTAAATAGTTTCCAGGGTGGTATTTCAACAGATACTCAATGGCACCTTTATCACTGCATCTGTTCATCAATTAAACATAAAATTGAATTAAAAGAATCATGGGTTTGTTTGAAAATTGAATCTTTATATTCAGAAATCAAAGATCAAATGACTTTTACCTTTCAAATGGAATCAAATTCTTATATGGGTAATGCAAGTTAATAACATATATGTGCTTTAGATATTGATTTCTCTGCAAAAGTTTCAATTTATCAAAATTAGAGATCTAATTTTGAGATTTTAAAGAATGACAAGAACAGAGAAATGGTGAAGATTTTATTATACCTTAATTCTTTCATTAAACTTGAAGTTTGAATTGATAGACATGCCTAAATCAACAAATAGAATGCATTTTTTCTTTTCCTGTATAAAGAAAGAAGAATTAATGATTGAAAAGCAAGAAAACCCATGTTTTGAAATTGTAATTTTGATCAAGAAAAGCAAACCTCAAGATCAAGAGGACCTTGTTTGATTGCTCTTTTTCCTCGTGGGAGGTGTGTAACAACTTTCCCTTATTTGGAGAAAAATTGGAAAATTTAATCACGTGAGTGAAAGTTTAAGGAAACTGTTTCTCTTTTCCCTGGAAAAATACCCAATCAAAAACACCCTAGAAGTCACTTAAGTTCTGTTTGGCGGTTAATTCTGTTACAATCATGTGAAGCAAAATTTTGAGCGCTTTTATGTGTAAGTGGGGCGCCAAAAGAAACTACAAGTATCGCCTTTAAAACTTCGTATGAAATTTCAGTCGCATAGATAGAGTTGGCGAATAAGGTTTGACAGATCTGGGCTTTTGGTGCGAGATCTACTAAAGACGTGTAATAAATCTGAACCGTTCGTAATGAACGACCCCGATTGAATGAAACCCCACACTTTAAACCTAAACCTTGAAACAAAACCTATTTCATCCCTCAGCTAAAGAGATTTCCGTCTTCGATATCACCAGCGCCGAACCAAGTCTCTGAACAAGAGAGGTTTGTTTCTGTTTCATCTTTCTTCCTTGAAATTTAATATTTAGGGTTTTCTTAAAGATTATTGATTACTGAAATCTAATATGGATGAATATTTTGTTTCTGTTTTTTTTTCTTTCTGAAATATGATAATGGGTTTTTGTTTGTGATTAATCTTCCAAAACCTTTATAATGACTTATAGGTTTAGATTTTGTTCATATTTGTACGAAATGAATGAAATTTATATATAGGATTTAAAACAAATTAGGGTTTCATGGACCTCACTTTGCATCTCGCATCCATATATGCCCTACTTGTTCATCCTTCATTAGATCTCTTCTCTGCTTATCATGTACACAATACTTATTAGGGTTTCTCAGACCTCATTTTCCAGTAGTTATCCATATTCATTTTCTCTATTGTTTTGACAAAAAACAGATAACTTAACTCAAGTATGGCTGAGAGAGGTGGAGATCGTGGAGGTTTTGGTCGTGGATTTGGCCGTGGAGGAGACAGAGGAAGAGGAGACAGAGGTCGTGGAGACCGTCGAGGAGGACGTCGTGGTGGTGGCCGTCGTGAGGAAGAAGAGAAATGGGTTCCCGTCACCAAGCTTGGACGTCTTGTGAAGGAAGGTAAGATCAGAAGCTTGGAGCAGATCTACCTTCACTCCCTAGCAGTGAAGGAACATCAAATCATTGACACCTTGTTAGGACCTCAACTCAAAGATGAGGTTATGAAGATCATGCCTGTTCAAAAACAGACCCGTGCTGGACAGAGAACCAGGTTCAAGGCCTTTGTCGTCGTTGGTGACACCAATGGCCATGTTGGGTTGGGTGTGAAGTGCAGCAAAGAAGTGGCTACCGCTATTCGTGGCGCCATTATTCTTGCTAAGCTTTCTGTGATTCCTGTGAGAAGGGGTTATTGGGGTAACAAGATCGGAAAGCCTCACACTGTTCCCTGCAAGGTTACTGGGAAATGTGGTTCTGTCACTGTACGAATGGTTCCTGCACCTCGTGGAGCTGGTATTGTCGCAGCTAGGGTTCCCAAGAAGGTTTTGCAGTTCGCTGGTATTGACGATGTCTTCACCTCTTCTCGTGGATCCACCAAAACTCTCGGCAACTTTGTTAAGGTATATTTTCTAAAGTTAAATTTTTTATTCTTTTTGAATGTTATACAGCAGTTTGATGTTGTGTTAAAAGTTAAATCTAGAGGATTCTGTTATCTTGAAATTGTTTTTGTGCCGTTAATCCACTTTATGGATGTAGTGAATAACTTGGTGTCTAAGTCATCTGTGTTTGAAGCATATTGTTTTAGATATGAGTACCTTATGCATATTATAAAGTTTTTAACGTGCTTATTTGATGTCTTGAGTTTGGTTCTGTTTCGGCATTTCTCTATTATAGATTATGTATTCTTCATATTTCTACTTTCTTCTGTGCTTGTGAATTATTTGGCCAACCAATAAATATTCTACCGGGAAATCAAACTTTTTAACAATTATGTGAAATAATGTAGTCTTGCATTGTCTCACTATGGTGTTGTTATGCCCGCACTCTAATGTCACGAGGTACCAAAAATGGGTTTGGATTCAGTAATTATTTTCTTTTTTTCTCAATGGTCGATCAAGAGGATATTCATTTTTATGCAACCTGTATACGTTTTTTTATCTATTGTATTAATTCTTTACTTGATTGTTAATCATGCTTACCTGAACACTTGAACCATATGTTCCTGCCCCTTTCATAGTTTCATGCTTACTTGGAGACTTGAATTCATGCCATGTTCATTGTCTTGCGTAAAATACTTTGACTAGAGAAACCTAGCATTGTGTAATCCAGCATGCATAAGTAGGTTCCTCAACTGTTTTTAGTAAAACACATCCTGTTAAGTAGTCTCAGTTATATCTCACTGTCTCCTTAGGAGTAGTGATGAGATTGTCATCTGATTTCGATCTTCCTGAACATGAACTGAAGAACAAAGATTTTTTGGTTCAAGTTCGTTCTGAAATATTTCACGTGTTCCAACTGGCTCTTATAATCGTGTGAAGTTACTGTCTTTGTGAATAATCATGATATCTTACGATAATAATCTGATGCTTTTGTTACTTCCGTTGTGCAGGCCACATTTGACTGCCTCCAAAAAACTTATGGGTTCTTGACACCTGATTTCTGGAGAGAGACTCGCTACACAAGATCTCCATTCCAAGAATTCACAGACCTTTTGGCGAAGCCAACTAAAGCTCTCATTCTCGAAGATGTTGAGAAAGTAGATGCATAATTTTCTCAGTTCGACCCAGGTAGAGTTTTAAAGTTGCTTAATCCGAGTGAGAACTAGTTCCTTCTTGTTTTAGTTTGTTTTGGTTTTTGACATTTTGAGCATAAGATATGTAGTTAAGTCCAAGGGTAAATCCTTTGAAACATGAGTTAGTTAAGTTGATCAATGTACTTGCGTCTTTTCATCGACAGTATTGATTTAATCTCTAGTTTCACCAGTTTTGAAATTGTCTGTTTATGAGATTGATATTTCATTATAACTACTGAAATTGTGTTTAAAATCATCTGCATGCCTTGTGCAAGGAATTGGTCAAGGGAATCAAACTTCAAAGCTAACTGGTTTACCTTGTTCAGATTAAGGGTGAGATGTGAATTCTGAGTCCTGATTTGAATGCTTGCAACATGTTGACTTGAAGTTCTTTGAGACATCCAGGAGTAACACTTCTTTCCTTGGTAGTCTTATTAAGAGTCACATTTTACCACTTACCACATACTTTGATTAACTTTTTTCTTCAAAATCTCGAACATTTAAGAAACGGAGATGTAATTGTTCTACTAATGCATCAAATAAAACGCTAAGGTGGTATTCAGATAGTAATTCCGGACTCTTATGAGTCATTCGTGTGCTTAACCTTTTTTATTGAAATGCTTAGCCCGTAGTGAGGTTTTTCTAACCATCTCGTAGGCATGTCTCTGTCCGTCCCTCCCAATGAGTAATTTACATAAATAAAGATGAACAACTATTTTTCAGAGGATCGGTAGCGTTGTATTTCATGATTTTACCGACTATGGTGTAGTTTTAGCTACTGTGAGAAAAGACGATAAGCGGTGTAGTTTTAGCTACTGTGAGAAAAGACTTTGAAATCACTTGCGAGATAGTCTGGACAATAGATATATGCTCAAGCTTAACGGAGTTAGAAGTATTTTGGGTGTGCTCGAAGAGCCTTTAGAAATAAAATCCCGTGCCCATAGACTTGGATATCTAAAGCGTTGACAATATCGATAACTCTAAAGTTTGGAGTGTCACAACAAACCTACATGCAAATGCAAAGACACTAGTTTTATACCTACGAAGTTTAAGAACATTGATTTATGAAATAGGTTGATCTAGCATTCAAATATGAAGGTGTAACTCCGATGTGAAATTCTACAAAATTGGAGATCTAAATACACTTTCTATATAAAAAAATGAACAGGTTTTCTTATAGATATCTTCTAGAAAAAAAAAACGATTTTGTATTACATTACATCAAATCATATGACAGAAAATACTAGTACAATAGAATTGAATATGCTACTAGAACTTATAAAAGTTTCTTTTTGGGATACAAGAAAGCTTCAAATAGTTAATCATCTCATACAAAAATAATTTAGTAGTCTCAACAACAAAAAAAAGAAAAAGATTCCCCCCAATCCATATTTTTAGGAAGTGCGAGGAAAGAAGGTGCTTATAATACTTATCGGGGGCGCTTCCAAATACCACCATAAGCTCCTCTCTTGAGTAAAATGGATCCAGGACCAAAATGGTTCCCCTTATGCGGTTCGGTTCTAGGAACAAACTTGTAACGGTCATGTGCGATACACGTGCGACCAACGCTAGCTTTCAGGGCATTTATCTCTTCCCGCAATATTTATTTTCTGATTTCTTTTCGCTCTCTCTCTCTCTCTTCCTTCGACCGTTCGCGCCGCGGTATATCTTTCTCCCCCTTTCCCTTCCCCTCTCTCTCTCTCTATACTCTCTCGCTCACTGTAAAACCCTAACCTTTCCTTTCTACCATTTCTCTTACAATGTTAACTTCACTCTTCATATCTTACTGAATCTTATGTTTACCCAAGGAAAAACTAGTTAAAATTCTTTCTGTTTTGTTCTTTGTTTTGATTTTCTTGGAAACCTAGGTCTGAAGTTTATTCTGATTGGTTTGTATATGTTAATAT
The DNA here is from genome assembly GCA_002897215.1 of Eschscholzia californica subsp. californica. Classification (NCBI taxonomy): domain Eukaryota; kingdom Viridiplantae; phylum Streptophyta; class Magnoliopsida; order Ranunculales; family Papaveraceae; genus Eschscholzia; species Eschscholzia californica. The sequence continues at coordinate 1,508,268 of BEHA01000035.1, forward strand.
GTTGCTTAATAAGTTTATAGTTTTGTCAGTGGATTGTGAATTTTAACTTAATTGAAGTGTTTAGTAGTAGTGTTTTAACTTAATTGGTTTACTCCATTATTGCAAATTCTTTGTAAATTCCTTTTGAGTAGCTCAAAAACATAAACCATTTGGATCATATCAACATTTTATATGCCTAAATTTTGTTTGATGCATTTCTGCCCATGATATTGCATAGAGTGGGTTAGGGTTATCTCACTTAGGTCTTATGTGTGGTTGAAGTAGTTCTGTTTTTCGGGGGTCTTTAGGATTTGCTTCATATGATTTTCGGTGTAATTATGGAACATTTTTCATTCTACAAATAAACTCATTCGTTAATTTTATTGTCTAATTTGGTTAGAGAGTTTAGTATTGACTTTTCTTTTAAGGGTAATCTTGATTCTTGTACTCAGCAAAATAATGTTCCGAAGTCATATCATTTGGGTCGCTACCGCATTGTGTGTGATATCCTAAAAGTTTGTATTGCTGAGATATTGGAGTTGCTTTTGAGATAAGAGATTAGGGGAAAACTGTTTAGCCCTTGTTGATTGATTGTGTTAAGTTGCTATTTTGTTTGATGGGCAGGTTCACTTATAAATTGTATCGCAGAAAGTGCAACATCTAACAAACAATATTGAGATTTGAGGCAATGATGAAGTCTGCGGTATGTAATTTGCTTGCTTCATCGGCTCCTATTCATTATAATACCCTAAAAAACCATCGCAAACTACCCCTCCATTTATTACATTCACATCCAACTCAATTTAGAAAACTTTGTTCACACACTCAGAAGCACAATATACACACGAAAGATGCTTTGGTCGGGGAACAGTACTCTCCTCCTTGGTTCAGGTAGCCTTCATTTTATCTTTGATATATATCTTCTTTCTATCAAAGGAAATCATATACTCACATTGTGCTAATTTATCATATCATGGTCATTGTATCCTCAGTATTGCTCCAATGATGGACTGTACGGATAACCATTACAGAACTCTTGCTAGGCTGATTACAAAGCATGCGTGGCTTTATACAGAGATGATTGCTGCAGAAACTATTGTTTATCAAGAACACAATTTGGTAAGAGTTGGATATTTCTTTTTATCTATTTTAGAATCACAAATGATTTATCTTCTTTTCCTTCTCTTTTTCTTTGGGAATGTTGCTGAAAATGAATCTTTGTCTGTCTGCTATGACACACTCTTTGTACACCCAAATAATTTTGTCGTGGAGAAATGAGCTCTTGTAGCTTTTTAGTTTTGATTGTGACATGGTCCCGATTGATAACAGGATGCTAGGGAAGGTTCATAATAAGGAAAGGGAAAGAGAAGGGTTAATACTATATTACTATTTCAATTGAATGATGTCTGTGCACTGAAGCTGACAACAAGTTAATTGTTACTAGTAATTTGTTTTTGTTTTTTTATGCCATTCTGTTACTGCTTACAGTAGCAGCGGTACACGATGTACTAGAAAACACTAAAGCCTAAGTACTAATTATATCTGTTTGAGTATAAAGTAGCAATGTATGAAATGTTATTTATGAAACTGAGTGTAGTCGCAAGGACCCGATACTCGCTGTTTTTACTGGAGTGGAACGTAACTGAGGTCTAGACTGAACCGTAAAAAGGACAGCATTGTCTTTAGCTTCGTTGATCTGGTGTTAGGTTCAATATGTACCTCTTGATGGAGATATTCCATTTTTTCCTCTCCAATCTCTCTATGTGAAGCTATTTAAGCTCAAAGTAAATCATGGAGACTGACACGGTTTCAAAAGATAACAAGGTAACCCACTTGATTGCTTTACAAGTTCCATAGATGAGTGTCCAACTAGTGTCAAATAAATCAAGTAATGGTCATCTTCATGCAATCCCTAAAAGTTTGGAGAGCGAAATGTGTGTTTTACTAGATTAGTTTTCCTTGGTATTGGAGTCCTGCGGTTTTGTCTGCTTCTCTATTTCTGAAATTAAATGCAATAATTTCTAAAGTGATTTCATTGTACTCTTGCCGAGACGAGTTGTCTAGATTTTGAACAAATTTTCATTGTCTCTTCTGTTGTTGCATTGTTCAGGACAGATTCTTAGCATTTTCTCCAGATCAGCACCCTATCGTGCTTCAAATTGGTGGAAATAATTTAGAAAACCTGGCAAAAGCAACCAGACTAGCGAATGCCTATGGTTACGATGAGATCAATCTAAAGTTTGTTCCTATATTATCTTTTGTCAAGTTCTGTGTTTTATGTCTTCTCTTGTTTCCCATCCATGATGTTTGTCCTTGTGGTTGATGTGCTAGCTGCGGATGTCCTAGTCCGAAAGTGGCTGGTCATGGGTGCTTTGGTGCTAGTCTTATGCTTAACCCAAAGGTCCAGATTTAATGAAGTGTTTCATGTGTTCCGATATCTTATATTTTTCTTAATGTAGCCTGATAATGATATCTTGGTTTTCATAAGGAAAGTTTGTTGGAGAGGCCATGTCAGTGATTGCTGCCAATTGTAACGTTCCTGTCAGTGTAAAATGCCGAATTGGTGTCGACGATCATGATTCATATGATGAACTCTGTAAGGCTCTTTGTTTTCGAATAAATTTTACATCTTCCTGAAGTATTCTCATCATGACACATTACTTTTCTATTAGCAAGGCCCATGATAAATAATGAGTAAGTTACAGATCGTAATTTGTATAATGCTATTTCAACAATATTTATACTGACTTACCAGTTATCATGAACATTTTGTGATAATATATATATAATGAATCATAATGTCAGTCAAAATGTATCTAATTCAGAGAATGAGTCTGAAGATCATAGTTAATGATGTTTCAAAACAAAATGTTTCAAAAAAAGATCATAGTTAATGTAATGTTCTCGGTGCTGTTCCATCCAACTTCCACTTTCATTTCAAAAGATATGCATGGCATCATAGCAAAATGCTAAATTATACAACATTATGAGAAATTGAAACTTGAATGAACCTACTTAATTCGATACGTAATATTCTTGTTAGGCATTGACAGTCATATTTCCTTTTACATCATTACGTAGTTCTCAACAGTTGATATTGGTAACTTCTCTTTTGCTTATTTTGTCCTTCCTATCATTTCCTTTTGCACACAGGTGATTTTATTTATACAGTTGCTTCTCAGTCACCCGCCAGACATTTTATAATCCATTCACGGAAAGCAATGCTTAATGGCATCAGTCCCGCCGACAACAGGAAGATTCCTCCGTTGAAGTACACTACATGCTCTTCCTTGTCTTTCTGCCAAAATAGCAATAAAGTAGTTACACTGTTACAGTTTAATATTGTAATTAGCAATATGGACGCAAGGGTTTTACTTAGAGAAAAGGAGCGATATAGGATGCTGTGTTTCAGTGGTTTTTGTTTCCTAGCTGCATCCCTTTTCATCCTCATTTAGACATTTTGTTTCTAGGGTGATCAGATTTAATTTTCAAGTATGAACTTCAACTGGTATTAGTCAAATTCCTCTCCAGTTATGCGTCAGACATGTTTATTTAAATACCTCGAGCACTGAAAGGAAAAAAATTACGATCTATGTCAAAGTAGTTGTTTCCCCTTGGACAACAAAAAGCAGACTTTATAGCTTCTTACAAGCTGATAATGATTCTCCCTTTTCAACCACTAGTTACTAGCATTAGCTGCAACACCATCACCAGTCATAACGTTGTATCTTCCTTGCTGCAATCACCAGATTGTGTATATTTACTACATTTTATATGAGTATGCAGATATGAGTACTTCTTTGGACTTCTGCGCGACTTTCCAGACTTGCGTTTCACAATTAACGGAGGGATAACTTGCATCGATGAGGTAATCCCATAAAAACAATTGTTAATTTGTGCTGACGTGGTTGGCTCTCGAGATTGAACACATACAGTAGAACTCGTCTATGACTTATATCTCTCTATCCTAGTAGCTGGAAATGAGTTTCAGGCAAAGCACTTATCATATGCTCGTCCTTGCACTGTTATTAGTTTTGAGTGGTACTGTTGATGTGATCCCTTTGTTTCATTATTCAACCTTACACTAATCATTCTGAATGTTTGACTGCTCATACTAGAGGTGACCTGCTCTGCTTCTCGTATTCGTAACACAGCTCATGTGAATAGTTATTAAAAAAAAAAACATATCTCTCATTTCTTTGAAGATAGCACCAATTTTATATTGAAAAGGTATTTTCCATCACAGTCAGGTATAATCTACTGATAGGACAAACGCCATTGTAGTTCAGCAAATAAAACAGCTGCCTATACTGCAGACATTTTCTGCCATCTCAACCTGGACCAAGATTCCACACTTTGCCTGTCATCCCGAAGTCTTGACTATTCACCAACTGTTTGTATTCTTTGAGATAATTTGTTTTTTCCTTTCTTGAGCTATTACTCTTATGAAAGATCGAAATCTATGACATATATTGGTCAATAATCGATAGATATCAATGGGTACAACTAGCCTTGTTGTTTTCATATACTCTCTCTCTCTCCTTATTGTCTGGGAAGGTCATCTCAATTCTCACAATCTTTTATGCAACCATCTTGCTTTTGACCTAAACTTTCATCGACTAAATGGTAACAAATGGAAGCAAGCTTTGGGGCCTTAACTCCTACTTTGCATGATATACTGAAGGGGATGAATTTCTTGGTTCAATGTGCTCTTGTATTCCAAATGTAAAGAATAATGAAGTTCAGTTTAAAATGATTTTCTTTCCCCAATTTATGTAATAGGTCAACGCAGCACTAAAACTAGGAGCTCATGGTGTGATGATCGGACGAGCTGCATATGGGAAGTATGAAAATCACCTCAAATAGAAATTTTCACATTTGCTTGGTTGCTTGCTTTGTAATTAGCATGTCGTGTTACTTTTGCAACTCTTAGATGAACAGTATATAGATTGTAGATAAACGAATTCCATGTATTTACTTCTCTTGTAATATGACCCAGGAGTAAAATACGTAACTAACTGATATTGATAGATCCCCCTAAGACAATGGTGTTACTGGACTACAAACAGCGCTTATGTTTTTCGAAAAATCAGTGTTGTACAAGATGGTCGTAAGACTGTATGGAAGAAATCATTAGGCTGTAAAATTTGTAACTAAATATGTATCTGGTTTGAGCATGCACATTTCCCTTGGTTTATCTCTACATTGATTTATAACAGCTAACAGCCAGTAAAATAATTCTGGCCTGAATCAAAGATCCAGTATTAGGAATCTGGCAACCGCTAAAAAGTTTTAGTACCACTACTCTTAAGTTGTTTTTCTTTTGCATCTCCTGATTTTGTTTCTACTTCTCTTCTTTGTTTTGATTCACAATGTGAATAACTGATGAGACAAAAAATATTGGCAGCTCATGGCCTACCTTGGCGAACGTTGACAGTGCAGTATATGGTCTACCTAGTAGTGGTCTTTCACGCCGTCAGGTTCTCTACCTTGTTCAATTTCAAAGGAATACCTATTTTAAGTTATTCTTTGCTCGTCTCCTTAGACTGTGCAGTATTGTGCAGATCCTCGAACAGTATCAGGTCTATGCTGATTCTGTTCTTGAAAACCCTGGACCTAATTCGCCACCTCTTCGTCAATTGGTCAAGGTAAGTGAGGATTGTTTCAGCTTGTAATCTAATCCTTCTGGAGTATGAACTTAGTTGTTCTTATACATCTTGTGTTTTCTTTATCCGAGAGAGCATGTCCCAGAAAAATGTCTTTTCATTGTATTTGTTTCCCCATTTCAATACAAAAGCTATGATAGAAAGTGGGATTTCTGGTCTGACAAGACACTGTAACTAATAATGCTGTCTTGTTCTGCTGCAGCCTTTATATGGCCTATTCTTTGCGGAACCTGGAAATGCTCGATGGAAACGTAAGTCTGATACTGCTGTGCGAGATTGCAAGGTAAGTAAATAAATGTTAACTGCTGCGTTTAAAACATTAAGGAAAAGTAAACGAGGGTTAACTAGATAGGATCGAACAGTTAGAAGAGATTTGGATATTATTCTTTTAGAGTACCCTATAGAGATGGCCATCGGGTGATTCAAGTTGAATGATTTACCCACCATCTAAATTGTTATTATAAAAACCATACCTCTTAAAAAACTTGGTGATTTTTTATGAAACTTGAAGGAGTTGGAAGTCTTAGAATTGGGTGATTTTGAATAAGAATATAATGTTTTCCAACCGTATATCCAGGAACGTAAAAATATATTCTTTCTATATGTTCAATGTTTTAAAACTCAGTAGATGTGTATGCCTCGAGGTGTGCTTAAAAATGATTCTGTCTGTTTTTGCATCAAGTCGTCTGCATCTATACACAAGAAATAAAATGTAGAAGCATTGATTAAATTTATGCAACACAAAAAGTAACTATGCTTATATTTCTTGTCTGTTAAACACTTGAGTCTCAATAGTAAATGGAAACATACTATATTATGTTATCTTTTTATATAGATTTGGTAAAACTTTTTTTTCTTCTAAAATTAGTGTAAACCTTTTACCGTTTTACTCATCAAGGTATATCAAGGCGGCGCTCCACATTTTCAAAGTAAATTGTCTTGATGCGTAAAAGTGTTTCTTTCAACACTGCATATGTTTATGCGTGGCGCCTCATATTTTCAGAGTAAACCTCTTTGGGGCGAAAATACAATTTTTTATATTGTATATGTCTGTGTGCTGCAAGCCCACTTTGCTGAAACTCTATTGTTCACTAAAATACTTCACAGGCCACTTAAATTCTATTCCTGAGATATTAAATATGATTCCGTCACTCTTTGTGTGGCAATGACTTCCCGCTATAGAAGAAAAATAACCTCACAGATAGCATATACGATTTTGAAAGTAGTTCAAATCTGTTACAGTACTTACTCTTTAAGTTCTAACTTTGAATTGTTTGAAGTTGAACTTTGCTTTACTTTTGTCTCTTGAATTTTGTAGACCATGAAGTCCTTTTTTGAGGAAATCCTAACCGAAATTCCGGATTTTGTATTGGACTCGCTGCCAACGACACCTCTATCCTCCGCAGAAGCTAATATTTTTGCCGATGTAGATGACTTACTGCCTCCTCCACATAATTCAACTAAAGAAGAACTGATATTATGTGCTTAATATATCTATTTATGTTGTACACTATTCAGATCTGTGATTCGTTTATTTGAGCAATCTTTTAGGGTGAAAAGATTGCACATTCCTAGATGTAAGTTACTATAAGGTATTATTGAATATCACCTTCCATTGTTGAAGGTTAATTGAAATGAATTGATACAGATTTTCGTTGGTAACCTCCATTATTTAGAAAATGTATCTAGTACTCTTGCAGGTAAACAAGTCAGTCTGTTTAGCAAATGTGAGTAGTGTTTGTACAAGGTAACTCGGACCAGCAGGCCCGTTAACATGTCATGGTCCCGTTTTTTTTAGCGACATGGGCCTACTGTTGCACGAGGTGAAATACATGCCCTTAAAACAAGCTATGTTGTTTTATGACTGGTTAAACGGGCTGGGCTGTGAGTTCCTTGGCCCATTTTAGTAATTGGAAAAAGGCAAAATCCTTTATGTGCAATTAGGATTTACTCATAGAATGGTAGTGACAAGTGGCAGTCATTCATTGGTTAGAGCACAAGCACTGGATAAGATAATGTGTGAGTTTTGTTTCCTTGAAATCCTGGACCTGAAAATAAAAGGGAAAAGAGATGAGGAGAAGACATTCCAAGGTCGAAATAGTTAGAACACACAAGGTTGAAGTGGTAAAGAATAAATGGCTTCAATTGCTATGTCGACAACCTCTCTGGTAGTAAGTGGAGTGAGCCCGTCCGGACGGACTCCATCGGTGAATACTCGTCGTGGGCTTGTAATTGTCAAGGCTTCTGGTGCATCTGAAGTGGACCTCAGTTGTGAAACCAAACAAGAGAAAAGCTGTGGGAGAAGGTCATTGGTATCAACTGCAGCAGCCATTGCTGCAGCTGCAGCTTGTTCAGTTGCAAGCATTGCATTAGCAGACGAGCCAAAGCGTGGATCCGAAGAAGCTAAGAAGAAATATGCTGCGGTTTGTGTTACCATGCCAACTGCTCGTATCTGCCGTAATTGAGAATTTAGGTCATAACTCTCCCTGTCTCTCCCTCTCTCTCTCTCTCTCAATCTAAGTAATCTTCTATGGGTTAGTTAATCCTTTGTGTACTGCTCTCATGTCTTCCTCGCAATTTGTATTAAGAATGTCGTGTTTCAATCCTTTTGATGTAATAATTTAAGGACTTCTATTTGGTCATTCGATATACAATCAATGTCCCAAATTTCTCTCAAATACCCTTTATATGAAACACTATATATATTCTCGGGCAATCGATATGAAGTCAACATTTCTAGTGTTCAGCAGTTGAATCTCACATTTTGAATATCTAGACTACTCACATTAGTAGTGAATAGATCAATCCTATATACTCCATAATAGAGTTGTGGTCCATATTAATTAATCAATATTTTTGCTTGCCATTAGTTCAAAAAGGCCCCCTTTTTTTAGTTAGTGAGACCAAAATAGTTTTCAACCAGCAAAATTGAAGAATATATAACCCCATATGTTTATTTACCTCACTCGTTATGTCATACTTTCACGAAAAAAAACTTTGCGCAAACAAAATCAGATTTGTCGAAGTTACATATACGTATTAACAATCAGACACGGTAAACCTAATCAGATATCACAATGAGCTCTTAAAAACCTTCAATTTGATATGGTCCCCACAGAGTCGCTAACAAAAATGCCCTCTGGAAGGGCCAAAGAGTTGCCCAAATCTCATATGCCCAAAATGTTTATGGTGATATTCACTACAAAAAATATAGCCATTAGGGACAGCGAAAAACCGTCCCCAAAACCTAAAATCCGTCCCCAATACTTTATTGGGGACGGTTTTTGTCTGTCCCTGAAACCGGCGTCCCAAATAGTATTTGGGACAGTTTTAGCGACGGATTGCATCTGTCCCTCTTAATGTATTTGGGACGATCGGAAACTGTCCCTAACCTAATGGTCATTAGGGACAGTTAGTAGTTGTCACTATTAATTCGGCAAATTTTTTTATTTACATTTGGGACAATTACGATCTGTCCCCAAAAATATGCTGAGAATTTTCTTGGGGAATTTTTCCCTAGCTTACATTTGGAAAAAAAAATATTAGTATTTTCGAATCTCATACATACAACAATTTATTATAAGAGAATTGTCACAAGAAATTGGTTTTGTATTATAGCTGTACCAAGAAATACTAAAAGCATGAGTCAAAGACCTACAATAGTTTCACCAATTTGGGTTATTCAAAACAGAAATAATGACTGCAAATGAAATCCAGTAAGGCACTTGAATACTTCCAAAATATAAATATCAAAGTTCAGGCTCAATGTATAAGTATATAGAAGAGATGCCAATGGGATTTCTCCAACAACTTCTCCTAAATTTCTTTCTTTGTTGCTACTTTTACTTGAATGTGTGTTATTTGGATTTCTCTGCATACTTATTGTCACCGCTCGCTGTCCAGATAGGGTCATCTGCAATCACCTAGCATCCTTGGATAAGAAATTGTTGTTTTGGATTTTACGTGCATGTCGAAGATCGCCAAGACAGACACCTCTTTTGAACACAGCTGCAACTCCTATTCTGTTGTCTGCACACAAACTGAAACTCAGCTCAGGGATTTTCTCATGTTGGAGCTAAGTAGACACCTTAGAACAGGTAAAATCTAGATATCAGTCATAAAATAGACATGGGTATTACTCTGAAACAGATTTCCTTGCCGCGGCGCTTCATCTCATGCAATAGAGTTGCAAAACAATGATTTCCTGCAAGAAAAACATTATGTAGGGTCACAAATATCTTATCAATTTCTTGTCTTTTTAGAACCACCGTCATAAAAAAATTAAGGTGCCCGAAATATGCTATAAGTTCAACTTGTAGTCGGAACCTTTTTCATATCAACACGTGATTTTCAGAATCTGAAACACTATACTATCGAGATCTTTGAAAAGCTGAAACTCGTACCTGTAGCACCAAGGGGATGGCCAATGGCCATAGCACCTCCATTGATATTCACTTTCAGTGTGAAGCCAAAGTTTGTCACGCCAATACACAAATTGGAAAGTGAAAGCTGAATAAGAGGTCAAAGCTTTTGTCAATACTACACATATGTAGGTTAGAAGCACAACATATTGCTCAAACAAGATATGGTGGTGTTTATATTACGTCATTTATGTAGAAGAGTATTTCTAGCCAAATTAGTTAGGATATTCCCTTGGACAACAGGAAGCAGGTACTGATCGAACTGCATATTGGATCATAATGAGAAACTATGAGCAATCATTCGCGATGTTCTATATGGTATTGAAGGGTGATACTCTACATTTAGCCAACACTTAAGAAAAAGATCTGACCTTATTATCTATGAGAACCTCCAACATGTAGTTATTCAAAAGATACATAGGGGTCAGCCTGTCAAAGAACAACAATGAAACACAGGGCATGACATTTGTAAGGAAAAGAGGCGCCTATCACATTTAAGATAAGAAAACAATTGTCAAAGAGTGAAATTTATAAAACAACAACATAGATAAAGTTACCTGTCTCCAAAGAAGAAGCCTTTTTGACTTTTCCCCCACATCATGCAATCGGTGTGCACTACAACACCGAGTCATCAGATCTTATATACTACAAAAAAATTCATGATAGAACATGAAGAAAGAGAAAGAAAACTAAAAGGAACTAAGTTCGCATAGCGAAGGAGTTACCAACCACTGTTATAAGACAGTACCAACATAATAGGAACTAAGAAAGATATTGAATAGATCAGGAAATTCAAGTTTGGTTATCTGGACACTGAGTAGAACTTTGATCATTTGAGATGGTATCTTCTAATATTGCTTCGGATGTTTATCTCTTATTCAGCACAACAAGGTACAGCTAAATCAGATGTTACTTACTAGGTCAAGGTGAAATCAAACTTAGAGGAGTAGTAATTAAATCATGAATCTAAGTACTAAAAACCAATCAACAACTAATGAACTATGAGTGCCTTACCTGTGGTCTATAACATTACAAACATTCCAAACAGGCAGAAGCATAGAGACTCGCGAAGGTTGAGGAAGTTTTGACGTCTTTTACCCTGTTTTGATCCTTAAAAAGTGAGGCAACTTAAGTTTACGCGATATGAAATCTGAGAATGGTTTCTTGGAAAAGAAAGTGGTTATGCTCATGTTTAGTTATGTGGCCTCGTTTTACACGATAATCATAAAGTAGATGGGAAAAAACAGTTAGTTAGATATAAATAAAATCATTCTTGAGACCATGGATGGAAGTGTAAACAAGGGCGTCAAATATGTGGCATGATATAGTTAATCAGTTCGAACTCATAAAGATTTTGGGAGTGGTCAATATATTAAGTTTTACCCACGATTGAATCCTACCCTCTCCACCATACACAAGTAGTAGATGATACTACCTTCGTAGACAGATGCATAATTTTAGCTTTGAACTTTCCAGATAACAGCAATGGACTACAACATCCGTAAAACTCACAGCTTCCTGGTCTTGCTCCATTCTTGTTATACCATAACGATGGTCCAGACTTAACAACCATGAGTAGAAGACAATCTTTAGCCTTTTGAATGTTATGGGCCTTGTGCAGTTAGGAATCAAATGTTTAGAAAAACACACCGTGACAAACATATGAATTATTTTTATTTGAGAAGAAAAAATAGTAAGAGAGTGTACTTTCGGAGTGATTGATCCCTCCCATGCCATTGGAGTTACTGTACTCCAACTCAACTCCTAGGCATGTTTACGGAGAAATGATTTAAGGGAACAACAAATTGAATCACATAACCTAGAGACTAGAGAGATACAAAAGGACTACTGTTTTCTTCTTACCTATGTCTAAAATCCACCTTTTATGGCGGCTACAACATTTGCAACTGCTTGAAGACCACATGAGCATTGTCCGTTCACGGTTCTAATAACATATTGGGGTTAACTCTAACCCTGGCTTGAATGCTTCTTATGACCTTCATCATCTCATTATAACTTAATAGAAATATATTAGGGCAAGAACACATAATAATAAAACTACACATTCATTTTATCTAACAACAAAAAAAACCCTAAATAGTTCAAATAGATTGTTACTCATAATAACTAGGATTAGGAACAGAAAAAGCTGAAGAAGAAATTTAATCATAGTAATACCTACAGAAGCAGCCGATTTCTCTGATTTGTTCAAGTCAATTTGCCCTGGGCAATCTGTTTTAGCCAACTTCAATGGAATCAATTCAATCAACAATGTTAAAAATAGTTTGTAGTAGAAGTAGTAGAAGAAGAAGAAAAATAAATCCAACCTGCTGGATAAAAATTAGCAGAACCGTGAACCTGGAGAAGAAAAACTCGATCGTTTAATGGGTACAATCTGAAAAATAGTTTGTAGTAGTTGAAGAAGAAGAAGAGAAGGACAAGAAAAATGAAAAAACCTAACCTAATGGATGAAGATCAGGAGATCAACACCTTGGAGAAGAACTCAGCTAAAGAGAGAAAACGATGAGGAAAGGGAAAACGTGGAGAGAGAAAAAGGAAAAGAAAAATAACATTTAAAATTTTATTTTATTTGGGTCAAAATATTTGCGCCAAAAGTGGCCGCCCTTTTTTTTGTTTCCCCCTCCTCCAAAAATTTGTCACTACAATGCACTTATTGTCCCAATTGCAATTTTATTAGGGACAAATATTACCAAACTGTCCCTATTTTAAGTAAATTAGGGACAGAAGTGAAAATGTGTGTCCCTATTGGGACTTTTTTTTGTAGTGATTTTTGCCCTGTGGGGAAAACGTAGTCCAGGTTCAATGTACCAGGATTAAGACCATTCAAATTAAATATAGCATTAATTAAATTTCCTGGATTACCTTTACCAAGTCAAAAAAGTGTGCCACCCACAAACTAAACTCCCGTCCTAGGGTAAATCTCTCTCTAAACCATAGCCGTTGGATTCAACCCCAATCTATGAAAGATCAGTGGATACCATTAATCTGACCTCGAGATCCGCAAAAGGTTTATTGATTAGCCAAGTCCAGGAATAGGGAAGGAATCTCAGGTGGGAAATTCGATTTCGCTTTCTCTTTCTAAAACCCTTCTTTTATAACTTCGCCCCATTTCCACCACTCTACTCTAACAAACCCCAATAAACATAAACACAGAGAGATCATAATCTGATTCCGGTGACTTTTTGTAATTTCCGGTGATCTTTTCACTTTTCTTTTCCTCTCTAAAAGAGAATTTGATTCGATTTTCTGTTATGGCAACGTCGATCGGAGCTACGAATGCTGTCATTTCGAAAGACTCTTCTAATCTTCCATTTCAGAAGTTTAATGGATTGAGAGTTTCTCGTTCGATTTCTTTGAATAGACGTCTTCGTGTTGTTCCTGCTTCTTCTAATTCTTCTCGTGTTACTGCTACTGCTACTGTGAGGATTTCTTCTTTACTTGTTTCTCTCTCTAGCAGTTTTCCCTATTTTTATTGATCAGTTCTATGAATGTTATCATTTTTATGATCGGTGTTTTGATTCTTATGCCTGAATTGGGGAAAATGACTAATTTTAATTTCTATTTGATAAATTTACCAACTTTATCCGTTTGTGATTATTTTTATGTTAAAAATGATTGATTTTGAACTTACTGTGTTTAAGATTAGTAAGATAATCTCACTTAATCTTTTCATCTAATTTAAGAATATGATATTGGATTTGAGAAGTTCATCATGGGGTATTAGGGTAAGTTTGGGATTGTAAGGATTGTTCTACAAATTTATTGAAAAGAAAGTTATTTGGTTGATATTGTAAGATCATACTTTAAAATTGGGTGCGTTTTGGTGGTATTCAAAAATAAAAAGAGTTGCTTTTTGACAAAATTAACTTTTGAAGATTCTTTTGATAATATATTCTATTGCCTTTTAGCACTAAATCAGTATTTCTAGATTTTCCATCCTCAACTCTTAACCAAAGATTTTAAAGATGAACGAACCTTGATTGGATTGTTGAGTAAATTAGGGTATATAACTCTACTTTTTCATTTCTAAAATTTGTTTAGTTCTTAGCCAATTTGATAATTGGGTTGCAGATGGTATGCCTGAATATTTGCAAATATTCAATGCCCGGAGTATTTGATTAAGATTGGGTTCATGTGTTGTGTTTTTAGTTTGAGGGAAACAATCTGCAAATAACCCACATGAATTTGGCAAAAATTAGTGTGAATTTTGGCGATTTTAGACCTTATGATCCAATGTGTCATTTAATGGACAAATCTTGCGAAAAAGGGTTAGTAGTTGTAGCCATCTTAAAACCACAATTATTCACACCTTTTACCAAACTCATGTGGCCTATTATTCCACTACAAGTGGAATCATATGGTTGAATCGAAATGAACAACATTAAAACACAATTTAAGCTTTTCACCTAACTGTGAATGTTTCAACACATTGCTTAGAAAGAACAGCCTAAAGATGGAGTTATCATACTATATCCATTGTTAGAGGGCTTTGTGGTTCTACCTAAAGATGGAGTTATCTTCATATTTATTTTAGTCCCAGAGATGTTGGTATTCTACTTAATGATAACAATGGTGAGCAAGAAATAAGCATTTTGTTGGTTAATCTTTGCTCTTCTATCTTTCAGCCTGTAAAGCCAGTAAAGACAGAAACCGCCACCGTTCCTAAGCGTAGCAAAGTTGAGATTTTCAAAGAGCAAAGTAACTTCATAAGATACCCCCTAAATGAGGAGCTTCTGAATGAAAATCCTAATATAAATGAGGCTGCTACACAATTGATCAAGTTTCATGGAAGTTATATGCAGACTAATAGAGATGAGCGTGGTTCAAAGTCGTACTCGTTTATGCTTAGGACAAAGAATCCTTGCGGTAAAGTCCCAAACCAGCTGTACTTGGCAATGGATGATCTTGCCGACCAATTCGGAATTGGAACTCTTCGTCTCACTACTAGACAAACCTTTCAGCTTCATGGAGTTCTGAAGAAAAATCTCAAGACTGTGATGAGTACTATAATAAATAATTTGGGCTCCACTCTTGGTGCATGTGGCGACCTGAACCGAAATGTTCTAGCTCCTGCTGCACCATTTACAAGCAAAGATTATGTTTTTGCCCAGGAAACTGCGGACAATATTGCTGCGCTTCTAACACCTCAGTCAGGATTTTACTATGATATGTGGGTGGACGGGGAGAAAATAATGTCAGCAGAGGCTCCTGAAGTGACTAAGGCTCGTAATGACAACTCACATGGAACGAATTTTCCCGATTCTCCAGAGCCCATTTATGGCACCCAGTTTTTGCCAAGAAAATTCAAGGTTGCTGTGACAGTGCCAGGAGACAATTCAGTGGATATTCTTACAAATGATATTGGTGTTGTTGTAGTTACCAATGAAGACGGGGAACCTCAGGGCTTTAACCTTTATGTGAGAAGAAACATCTCTAGATACTGATTTCCAGTTTTTGTATTGTTTTATTTTACTTGCAAATGACAGATTCTTTCACGCTATCGCAGGTTGGTGGTGGAATGGGAAGAACACATAGGGTTGAGAATACTTTTGCTCGTTTAGGAGAACCACTTGGTTATGTACCAAAAGAGGATATATTATATGCTGTTAAAGCAATTGTGGTCACACAGCGAGAAAATGGAAGAAGGGATGAGCGGAGGTACAGTAGAATGAAATATTTAATCAACTCATGGGGGATTGAAAAGTTCAGGAGCGTGGTTGAACAGTACTACGGGAAGAAATTTGAACCTTTCAAGGAGTTGCCAGAGTGGGAATTTAAGAGCTATCTGGGGTGGCATGAACAGGTCTGGTCACTAATATTTAATCTCTTACTACCTTTTAGCTTCTAATGTGTCCAGTCATCAATATTTCTTTTGTTGGGATGATGCTATTAAAAAAATCCTACATTCATGCAAACCCAAGCTTGCTTGAAAAATGTTTTTTTTTTCCTTGTGTCGTTTCAATTCTGCAACTTAACCAGTCATTTACGTACTTGCAGGGTGATGGTGGATTGTTCTGTGGGCTCCATGTTGATAATGGCCGTATTAAGGGAAATATGAAATCTACTCTGAGGGAGATAATTGAGAAGTATAACTTGAACGTGCGAATTACACCAAACCAGAATCTTATTTTGTGTGATATTCGTCGTGCATGGAAGCATCCAATAACTACAGCTCTTGAACAAGCTGGACTTGTGGTAAGATCTTTGTTTTAACTTTTATAACGCACTCTTCTGTTTTTTTTTTTGCCTCTACACAGTTTTTAAGTGTTGAGCATGAATAAAAACTTTGAGAGAACAATGACCACCAAACTTGAGCTAATTTTTTGATTAAGGTGTATATGTGATATTTCCTTGTTTAGAGATCCATCATCCAGCATGTTGTATAGATAAATGCGAAAAAAGATAAAGTGCGACTTGGAGTTATCCAAAATATAGTGAACTTAGTCAACTACATTTTTGGGTATCTGGTACTGATGGGGTTTTTCGTGTCCTTTACTTTACTTGCTGCAATCTTTTCCTTTTCTGATCTATATATGTGGTCATTTATTTTGACAAGTTAACTCATTATAGAACTGAACTGAGCATACCATGGTATATTTTGTTTTCTTTTTTCGCCCTGGACAGCAACCTAGATATGTAGATCCGCTGAACGTAACGGCAATGGCATGCCCAGCATTACCGATGTGTCCTCTGGCAATTACTGAAGCTGAAAGGGGAATTCCTGACATCCTCAAACGAGTTCGAGCTGTATTTGATAAGGTGTGTTGCACTAAAATGTTTGGCATGCTGAATTGTAGTATGTAGTTCAATAGTTCTGCAACTCAAAACATATTTATTGTAGCAATATAGAAGTTGCTAATGTGGGAAAATATTTTGTTACTGCAGGTTGGCCTCAAGTACACGGATTCAATTGTTATAAGGATAACTGGGTGTCCAAATGGCTGTGCCAGGCCGTACATGGCTGAGCTAGGACTGGTTGGCGATGGGCCCAACAGCTATCAGGTGACCTTTCGACCCAGAGGTTCAATTAGATCTACTGATCAGTGATGGCTTATGATCTTCTTCTTTTCCTTTTTGTTTGTTGTTACTTATTTTATACGTCATTCTTATTAGTATTCTCGTTAATCCGGAAACTGGAATTAATTTGTTCTTTTGCTTAACAGATATGGCTTGGAGGAACGCCAAACCAAACTGTACTTGCTAGGACTTTCATGGACAAGGTTAAGATTCATGACCTAGAGAAGGTTTTCGAACCGTTATTTTATTACTGGAAACATAATGGGCAAGCACATGAATCGTTCGGCGACTTCACAAACCGCATGGTAAGAGAGCTATTTAGTCCGAAAATTTGGACAAAAACAGAATTTATTTTACAATGTCTTTGCAACCCCAACCAAATTATTTTCCCGCAAAGTAAGATGCAATACAAAACATTGGTTCAGGCTCTTTCTGGTATGCCTGAATTTTTTGGGAGCATCGCATATTCGGGATGTGAATGCCTTGTCCAAATTCTTGTATTCTTATGAAGTTTCTAATTTTTCTTCTCACAAATCCGAGCTGAAATGATAGACGATACTAATGTAGATTTTGGTGGTTTTGGCCAGGGCTTTGAGAAACTAAAAGAAACAGTTGCAAAGTGGGAAGGGCAGGCAGACGTACCAGCTCCATTCAACTTAAATCTTTCAGCAGATAAGAAGACATTTGAAGCCATGGACGACCTTGCTAAGCTGCAGAAGAAAACCACTCACGAATTGGCGACAGAAGTAATTCATAATTATGTGACTTCTCAACAGAATGGCAAGGCCCAACATAGTGAATGATAATTGTCACTGTTATGTTGTTGTGTTGAATTTTCTTAGCGAAGTGAGAAATGGATACAGAGGAGTGGGTTATTTTTTGGTATCCAATGGATCAATGTCAGGAAGAGTAAATTATAGTCATGAATATGAATTATGTAGTTTATCAGGATTCCGTTGGTTTAAAACGAATGCAGTTTATGCGTATATTAACATCATTAGTACTCGGGGCTTTACTGCGGCTTACGTCGGCTTTACTTCATAGGGATGGGTCCCTTTGTGGTCTTTGTTTTTAGTCAGTATCTGTCTGAATGTAACCGACTCAATCAACTCCGGCTTGAATCAATTTGGACCTCTAGTATGATTTCTAATCTCACTTTTTTTTCATACTGAATATTGACTACAAATGGTCATTACAAAGACATTGATACATTAATACGATGTGATAACAACTGCCGAATTACTAATGTCTAAAACCCAACAAAATTAATGGCCTAAAGTCCGATGACGTTAAATGGCTTAAAGTCTACCGAAACTATTTTATTTGCACTTTAATAGAATAGGATCCAACCTCGCCTCTGCATTGCATAGTAGATGCACAAGGACTATTAAATTTAAGATTGGAATATCTTGGTGAACAAAAGAACCTCATCACCAATAAAATAGGATAAACAATTGATACAACAGGGTTCACTTGAAACCCACCCTAGGAGCAAGTCAGCAATCCCAATGTACAAGGACTAGGCTGGACTTCCAAATTCAAAATTTGATAGCTCAACCCCCGTAATTGGATTTCAACCGGAGAGCCCGTAGGGAAGGGCTCCTGCCTCCCAGCCCCAATAAAATAGGCCAGCGCTTTGGGGAAAGCTAAATAATTTTCGGAGTGTGAAATTTTAAAGAGAATATGTAGATTTTTAGAAATTTTCCGGGGAAATAAATTTTAAGGGGAGATAAAAAAAAACACTCCACCTCACCTCACTCTCTCTCCACCTCACCTCTTTGTCTTCTCCAATTAGGTCGCCGGAATTTTCCGGCCGGCGACCTAATCGGAGAAGACAAAGAGGTGAGGTGAGGTGGAGAAGTTATGTCGCTTTTCCCCTAAATAAAATTGTCAAACAAAATTGACCAATTTTTGACTGAGTCTTCACACCCCGGAAACTATTTAGCTTTCCCTAAAGCGCTGGCCATAAAATAACACCTGGGGCCTTTTGGGACCCAACAGCTATATCTTTAGAAAAAAAAAATGAGGGATTGAGCCATTGGTCCAAAAAGGGGGCCAAAATGAAAATTTCACCCAAAGTTGCCTAAAAATGAAAGGGAGGTCCAATGTGTCAGTTTGGGGGTCAAAATTACGTAAAGGGCCCTTAGAAAATAAAGTATTTACCGTTCATGCCATCGAAAATTACAAAATTGCCATCGAAAATTCTCGGGAAACGATTTTTTTTTCTGAAAATTATTTTATTTACTGGTAAAAAAATTTGAAAATTTGGGCGGGAATTTGAAATTTCGTTTGATAATTTCAAAACTTCGAAAAAAAAAATTTGTGACCGGGAAATTATTTTATTTACTGGAAATTTTTTTCTGTACTAGACACTTTTGCTGGGCGGGTTTTTAAAATCTTCAAAAAAATTTCAAAATTTGCCCGGAAATTTAAAATTTTCAAAAAATTTTGAAATTTTGGACGGGAATTTGAAATTTCGTAAAAAAAATTTGGGCGGGAATTTGAAATTTCGTTTGAAAATTTCAAAACTTCGAAAAAAAAAATTTGAGACCGGGAAATTATTTTATTTACTGGAAATTTTTTTCTGTACTAGACACTTTTGCTGGGCGGGAATTTAAAATTTTCAAAAAAATTTCAAAATTTGCCCGGGAATTTAAAATTTTCAAAAAAATTTGATATTTTGGCCGGGAATTTGAAATTTCGTTTAAAAATTTGAAAATTTCGAAAAAAAGATTTCGTTTGAAAATTTCAAAAAAATTTGAAAATTAGAATTTTTTGTGTAAGGGAAATTATTTTATTTACTGGGAAGAGATGGTTTGCTGGGCGGGAATTTGAAATTTCGTTTTCAAATTTTCAAAAAATTTTGAAACTTTGAATTTTTCGTATACTGGTAAATTATTTTATTTACCAGACATTTTTTTTTTTCAGGGAAACGTCAGCATGTCCCGTCCAAGGGCAAGAGGGGAATAAAAAAAAAAATCTGACATTTGGACCTGCAACTAATTTTTGGGCAAGAGTGGATTTTTTTTTGGTTTACCCCTCACTTTTTGGACCCCTGGCTCAAAAATCCAAAAAAAATTTGTTTTAAATATTTTTTTGGAAGATTTTATATGACCCCCTCGTTTTTGTTAAAAAACTCCCTTAATGATTATTTACCAAGTGAAATGGATCATGGGGAGGCCTTTTAAAAGGACCCCCTCAATAGTTATTTAGTGTTTTTTTTTGTTTCTTTTTTTTAATTCTCTCTCTCCAGAATTATGTCAAATCTAAATTATAAATTTAGAACTAATAACTTATAGTTGAAAATTAGAATTAAAATTCCGCACACATAGATCACCTACATTTAAGTTTGAGTTGGGAGACGAGCAGACGTTGCATTGAGAAATCAGGAGCTCCAAAAATTTCTCAGGCTCCCAAATTAGAAGCCAAGCACTATGACATTAGGTTTGCTCAAATTCATGTCAACTAAAATCTAGTTTTATGAGATAAGGATAACCCAACCGATGATACCCTATATCGAAATCACTTTCGTTTCGAGCTGGGTTTATATTCTGTTACTTAAAGGTAAAACACATAATTGATATTTCGACGTAACTCTGTAAGATTTCAATTCCCAGGAAGACTGAAGTTGCACAAAAACTGAAATCATATAGAGTACTGACATTTCCACTAAAAACCATCAGTTTACTTGCACACACCAAAAAGAAGAGAAAAGAACATAAATCTACTTCTTATATAAGATCTGCGAAGGATTCATAACCTGTACATGCTGATGTATCCTCCACACGTTCAACTTCATCATTTGGGACGGCAACTTTTACAGCAAAATCCTCCATACCCACTATAAGAAGCTGGTCATCTGGGGTATGAGAGCTTCCTTCGGCAGATATAATACCATTAGTGTTACCATCGTTGTTGACACAGGAAACTATGTCGATTTCTGTCTTGACATCTAAAAGAGCTTCAAGGGAAGATTTGGCTTCATAATTTTCCTGTGGAACAAAAGTGACATCCAAGATTGGTAACTCAAAGTCCACAGTAGAACTATATGTTCGATTGAGAACATTTTCTAAATCTGCCTTTTTATGTTCCGAGTTGTCTTGGATCTCTATAGCAGAAAGATCATTAAGGGTAATGGTTTCTGAAGTTTCATCGTAACTTTTCTCTGAAAAAAACTGCATGTCAAGTTGAGGCCTCTCTCCAGGACTTGCTGTTTTTGGATCTGAGAACCAGTTTTCATAGACGCCAGTTTCATCAGGGCTGCCATTAGTGAGCTTGATCACCTGTAACTCATCTTCCTTAGAAAAGTTAGAGATGGACTCTGGGTATGGAGCTTCATCAGATGGAATGACTGAGCACAAGTTTGAATGCGCTTCAATTACACAATCAGAAGTTTTAACTTCCAAATTTTGGTGATAGTCTGAAGGTTGAACAGATGTTGTAGATAAGAACCCAACCAGTGCAGATGCTAATGCAGCTTCTATTGACAAAGACGGCTTAAGTACGGATGAAGTCATCTCAGCTGACTCAAATACTTCAGTACAGTTCTTTTCATCAGAATCACCATTTTCACCACCTTCAGCATCATTGTCACTTGAAAATTCAGGGGCTCTAACTACTAAACCAGGGCAAAACTGTGAAGATGAATCACCAACATATACATCTGTATGAGCAGATGCTGGGACCCCGCCTTCACTTTTGTTAGTTTCATCCTCGTTAAAGAACTCCGATTCAGATTCATGAATCAAAGTTTCATCAGCTATAGTACTGGTACAGGGGTCATCCTTGCTCTCATATTTTGAACCCTCAGGTAAGTGTGTATCATTCTCATCATTACAAAAGGAATTGACTAGGGAGTTGGAGCATGAAAATTCAGGAGCTGTGATCCTCATACCTGTTTTATTCCCATCATTATGGAAAGAACTTGTTATGGAATCACTGCATGAAAATTCAGGAGCAGTAATCCTAGTACCTGGGTTGAATTCAGAAATATGAGACCTCGTAGTAAGTACTTCAAGTTGCTTTTCCAACCGCCCGAGCTTTGTTTCTATGTTACTGATTGGTTCCAGCATTTTTTCTTCAAACCTCAAACAGAAAGCTTCTAACCGAACGACTCGGGCAACCAGATGATCCAGTACTCTCTCAATACGATTTGAATATTGACTAATCTCTTTATTTACGAACTCAGGTCCTTGCCCTGTACTATCCTTATTCACTTTGTCCACTTCTTTTTCCGCACCATTAGGTATGCTTGGTTGCGCTTCCTGTTGCTTCATATTTCCAACATTTGGGTTTGGCAACCTAGTTTCTTTAGACTTAGCATCCTTGTATTTCAAGTTCTCAATGATATTAGACGTGTTTTTTTCTTGTGTGCTATTCCGTGATTTAGATAGTTGCAGAAGAGTAGGAACAAGCATCGCCATTAAAGAATTTCCTGCTGAATTTTCTGAAGGACCACCCTGATGCTCTGATTCAGAAGGCTCAACAGGCTCACCAAATACATAGATTTCCTCAATGTGGATATTTCCTGGTGTTTGAAGTGATAGTAGGCGAATTGTAATGGAGATACAAGGATCTGCATCACTGATCTCTGCTGTGGCCTCATATAAATCCTGGATCAATTGCTTACATTAGCAAAGAAAACGATAAAAAAAGAACTTCCGATATCTTCTCTGATCAATTGAAAAGGATTGCTGACATAAAAAGAAATAAGGGACAAGATTACGACTTTACTTGAATAGGACGTGATAAAAGAAAAAGCATGACTACCTGAACAATCCTCTCGCCGTTTCTATTGTTCTTAGTTGTTGTAGAACTAGCAGGGAAAGGAGAATCAGGGGTCTTCACTTCTATCCAGTCATCTTCAGTGGTCCCATTACTACTACCATTCCTACTTTTTTCAGCAGGAATTTCTACGGTTCCAGTAGATCTTTCCTCAGCTTCACTTTCATGAAGTGTAGAATCTCCATCAACAGCAGCGGAGCAGCGAACTGTGCAAAGATATTCATTACAACTCTTCTCATCAGATGCATAGTATATCTCATATACTCGAACAGTACTACGGACATAGACCTGCCGGATTTCATGCCGCTGGCTGAAGCTAACTGCAATTCGGAAACTATCAAATCAGTTAGCCGGCCACTAAAAGGACCCAACCCAAGATCGACATTGCTTTACTAATTACTTGAATGTATACAATATACATCAAATGGACAAGGAACTCTTGCTTCTAAAATGTCTGATCTATCTCAAGCAAAACTACCAACTTACAACCTTATCAGATAAAGCATCAATTCAGTTCAGCTAAATTTTAATCAAAGCAACCACAATATTATACCAACCCTTTCATTTGAAACCCTATTTTTATCAATCTTGTTGCTAATTGGAGTGTTTAAGTCAATTACCTCTTTTAAACCCTATAATACCAACCCATTCATTTGAAACCCTATTTTTATCAATCTTGTTGCTAATTGGAGTGTTTAAGTCAATTACCCCTTAATCAAAACAAACCCTAAATCACTACTCTAATCTCAATTTCAACTATTTAATCCAAACCCAATTCCAAATTTTCAATTACCCTAACTTGGGTTTTCAGGCATGTATAAATCTGAATTCACACACTGGACAAGTAATACTACTGACAAAAACTTATAGACCTAGGAATTGAGAAACCCTAAACAACCAATAACTTGATCGATTAAGTAAAGGATTTTTTTTGCTTGAACAACTTACTTGTGATTTCACAAGGACCCGCTGATGAATTTGAGGAAGGAGGGTTAACCAATTGCAAATGATCTTTAGGAGTGTTAGATTCTACTTGGGTATCTTCAGAAAATGGGGTTTCGAAGGAAAGAGAGTGGTTGAGAGATCCATGGATAACCTTCCAATTAGTTGCAGGGATCCATGAACTGCTACTATCACTGCCAACCTCCATTTTTTGCTCGTTTCTTTTTTCTCAGCTTCTTGTAAATGTCTGTAAGACAAAGAAACCGGACTACTTTTTAACGTGTGGTCTGTTTGGTTGGGCAATTTGAATTGGAAATTCACCACTATTTTTTTTGAGTCTTGGTATGGGAAGCGCATTTTTTAGCAAAGGCAGTGCATTAGATAGGGAGAGCACTTTTTTAGAATGAGGGGTTGGGCAAAAGGCCCAAAATCAGCCCAACAATATGTATCAGGCCCACTGCAGATAAAGAATGAGGGGCAGGTCCAAAAAAGTCAGGCTAGGGGTGGAATTTCCGAAACACCCTTCTTCTTTTTGAAATTTACGAAACGACCATCAAAAAATTCCCGGGAAATTCGAAAATTTCTGACAAATAATCTGACACGCCTCCCATCAGACTGTGTACTTTTCATAAATTCTCAAAATTGCCACCGAAAAATTCCCTGGAAATGCGAATTTTTTTGAAAAATAGTCTGACGCACATGACATTAAACCTTGTACTTTCCACGAATTTACAGAATTGCCATTACAAAATTTACCAACTTGCCATTTTCGTTCTTTTTTCCAGATTTATTTCTTATTTCTTTTTTATTTTCTCCCACACATATTTCTCTCTCCAATCTCAACAAATTTCGTTCTTTTTTTCCAGATTTATTTCTGATCTCTTTCCAATCTCAACAAATTTCTTCATTTTTGGTAGTATTTCATTGATTTGTATAAAGAAAATTTCTTGTGTACCGGGAACTATTTAGGGTACTGGTCATTTTTTAGATATGTACTACACATTTTTGTACTGGGAATTTTCTTGTGTACCGGGAATTGTTCTGTGTACAAGCCATTTAGTTATGTACTAGAAATTTTTGTAGTGGAAATTTTCTTGTGTACCGGGAATTGTTCTGTGTACTCGCCATTTGGTTATGTACTAGACATTTTTGTACTGGGGAATTTTCTTGTGCACCGGGAATTGTTCTATGTACTGGCCATTTGGTTTAGTACTGGACACTTTTGAACTGGAAATTTTCTCCTGTACCGGAAATGGTTCTGTGCACTAGACATTTGGTTATGTACTTTGATGTTTTTAGAGATGAAGAAGATAAAATATGAAACAAATAAGAGTGATGAAGAAGAAAAATAAGAACATAAAACTTTTAGAGAGAGAAAGACAGAAAACTTTAATGTTTTTAGAGATTGAAAGAGATGAAGAAGATAAAATGTGAAAAACAAAATAAGAATGATGAAGAAGATTTTTGGATGTATAAATAAGAAGAAAGAAGGAGTTGAAACAAAATATAATGGGAGGGATCCAAAAAAAATGACTGAAATTTCGTAAAAAAATGGCGCCATTTTTGAATTTTCAGAAAATCTGAATGTTTCTCTGACATGACGTCATGTACGGGGAATTAATTGCTTTGCTGTCGTCCGTCAGATTGTCAGAAAACACAGAACTTTCCCGTGGAGGGGTAAAAGAGGGATAAGTAAAATAAAAACCAGAAAACTGTGAGTTGTCCTGACAATTTGGACTGGGTTCTAATTTTTTTTTTTGGGCTGAGGGTAATGCTTATTTACCCTCCATTTTTTGGGCCTCTCACTCAAAAATCCTTTTAGAATAGGGAGGGATAAACATTTTTTTTAAGTATCTCAAATTTATACTTTGGTCCCTCCCATCAAACTGTTTTGGACCAAAAGAGAGAGAAGAGAGTATCCTCATGTTCGACTAAAAACCTTGAGGGAGAAGAAAGAATTTTGTTCAACCTAAAATCTTCGATCAAATCAAAGAGAGAGAAGAGAGATAAACATCCTGAAAAGGAGAAAAGCCCTAAATCTGTTTGATTCTATCAAAAAGAGAGATATAGAAATAGAAACCTAAACCCTAGATGACTAACACAACACTCATCTCCATTGAGAGTTTGTAATTCTTGTTATTGCTTGATTTCTCCATAGATTTCTAGGGTTTTAACACTAATTAAAGTAATTTTTGAAGATTTCAAGTATCAATATTGCAATGAAGAATACAAACAAGGATGTAACTCGAAAAATATATAAGCGACATTTACATAAAAGAATTTCGCTTAGCATAAATACAAATTCATGAATACCAATTGAAAATTTTAAAAAAATTCGGCTAGAGCGGTTGAAAAAACAAACTAATGTCAGCCATCTCAGCCGAAATTTGTTACTATTTTCAGCGGGACCGGCCGAAATTTGTTATCTTCTTCAATCAACCCAACCGAAATTTGTCATCTTTTTCAGTCGTTACGACCGAAATTTGTTGTCTTTTTCACCCGACCCTACCGAAATTTGTCATCTTCCTCTATGGTTGAACAAAAGTCTATGTCAAAGGAATCTTCTTTCTTGATGTAGGTTGCCTCCTTCATTAACGGTGGTTCCTCATCCATGAGATCTTGAGGCATCATTAAAAGCTCGAAACTAAGACTATGGTGATGGTAAATTTTGCAAGTTTTTTAATTAATACCAAGGTGATGTTGATAGTAGTGACAATATTAGGGTTTTGATTGGTTGTTTATGTGAGAGAAACTACAAGTGAATAAAATATTAGATTTGTTATCAATTTTTATTGAAGTCCTTCTATTTTGACACTATTTATTAAATGGTCCTTATAACACCCTCCTTAAACTAATTTGGTAAAGGAAGAGCAAATACATGAATTGACCTTTCTAACGCACTGCCTTTACTAAATAGTGCTCTTCCTATACCAAAACCCTTTTTTTTAAGCAATTACTTTCATAAAAAAAAATTACTTTCACAAAAATGAGTTACCACCGTGTAAACTCGTACTTTTCATATAAATCTCATTAATTAAGCACGAGGTTAAGTATAAGTATTATCTTGGAGTGAAGATTTGCATGTTCAAATTCTATATGTCAATCGACATTTCATTCATGCTACTTGCATTCATAATAATATTTGTATGAATTTTTATTTTACTGGTGATTATGGCAATCCTTAATATGCTGACAAACTATAATGTCGGGACACCCTTCATAATTTAGGTCATGCTATCAATACACTTTGGCTAGTGATAGGAGATTTTAATATCATTTTGCGTCACTCTGAAAAATCTGGTGGCAATTCTGCTTTATCTTCTCCTATTTCTAAAATTACTGCAATTATTAAAAACGGTTGACTTACTGACAATCCTTTTACTTGGCACAATAAGCAATCTGGAATTAAATATATTCAGGAGAGACTTGATAGAAGCCTTGTCAACACTCATTGGAATCATGCTTTCCCCAACTCTAAGCTTATACATTTAGATAGAATTGGATCAGATCACTCTCCTATTCTCTTTCACACACATTATGATATTAATAACACACCGCGATCTTTTAAGTTCTATCGTACCTGGATGCAAGACCCTTCTTGCAAAGAGATTATTAACAAAATTTGGGATACTTTGAATCAGACGCATGAGAATTATTATATTAGCTTAAGAAACTAAGTCATGAACTAATTGTATGGAATAAACAAGTGTTTGGTCATATTAATCATAAAATTAATTCCCTCATTTCCGACCCCTGCAAAAAGAAATAGAGATTCAATATCTTTGTTTAGGGAGGTTTTGTAAGGAGAAGTCTAGAGAAGATAATATCAGGCTAGGAGATAAAAATACAAAAAAAAATTCATGCTAAAGCCATTTCTAGGGGCCAAAACAATCAAATCCTTTGCATTAAAAACTCCAGTAACATTTGGACGGACAACACTGTAGAAATACACCATATCTTTATCAATCACTTTACTAATATAGCTCAAACAACCAACCTTGAAAAAAATAGCACTATTCTTAATTTATTCACTTCGAGCATTACTAATGAACAAAATCTTATGCTTACGCACATTCCTTCTACAGACGAAGTTCATGATGCAGTTAAGAGTCTTAGGTCTGATGCAGCTCCTGGCCCTGATGGTTATTCTCCGTTTTTCTTTCAAAATAATTGGGACACTATTAGCCGCAGTATCATGCATATGGTCACTCATTTCTTCACTTCTCATGATATGCCTATAGATATTAATCGTACACATATTTCTTTACTCCCTAAAACTAATAATCCTCAAACACCTGTGGATTACCGACCAATTAGTTTGCTTAATACTACTTCTAAAATCATATCATGGATTATGGCTGACAAGTTTAAGCGTACTTTAGATCACATTATCACTCCCTTTCAATCCGCTTTTATTCCGGGCCGATTTATAGTAGATAATGTTGTTCTGGCCCAAGAACTTGTCCATTCATTTAATCATACTCATGATACTACCTCTTTTTTGGACTGAAATTAGATATGTCCAAAGCTTTTGACCGAGCAGAATGACAGTTTTTGATAGACATTATGCATCGTCTTGGATATTTTGCTGGTAGGTGTAATTTGATTTTTCAATGTATATCTACTGTGTCAGCTTCGGTCCTTATTAATGGTCGACCAACAAATAAATTTATTCCTTCTATTCTATAGGCCTTAGACAGGGAGATCCTCTTTCCCCTTTCCTTTTTCTGCTTTGCATGGAAGCTCTTACTCGCCTTATCACACTTCGACAAAACGAAGGTACATACATAGGATATCAGCTACCCCACTCTCCTTTGCATATCACACAATTACTTTTTGCTGACGATTGTGTTTTATTTGGTAAAAATTACCTCACTGTTATAGACACTCTAAAAGAGATTTTACATGATTTTCGATTTGTTTCAGGACAAAAAATATCAATTATGATAAGTCTAGTATTTTCTTTAGTGCAAACACTCCAAATAAGTTCAAAAAGATAATTAGGAGATCTTTGCATGTTAAATTACTTGATCCAAAAGATAAATATTTAGACAAACAACTTTTCATAACCTCTAGAAAGATTGATACTTTTAAATCTATTCTTGACAGAATCCAACTTAAGCTTTCTTTTTGGAAGAATAACCTTTTGTCTCCAGACGCAAAGACTATAGTGGTCGCAGTCCCTAAATATCAAATGCAGTGTTTTAAGCTTCCAAAAACTATCCCAACGTGCATTTTGGTGGAGAAAACAACATTGTCATACTATTGCTTAGCATAATATTATTAAACCTAAATCCCAGTGAGGACTAGGAATTCATAAAATAGAAAATGACAATATAGCGATGTTACTAGCTTGGACCCTAATGACTAATCCAATGAAACCTTGGTGTCAATTTATTAAAAACAAATATTTCCCAACTCAACCTTGCCCTGGTACTAAAAAGTCTACACACTTTTGGTTCTAGAAGTCTCTTCATAATATGTTTAAGATTATTAATACATAGATGTAGACATTTGGAATCAAACATGGATCCCTGATACCCATACCTAATACATATGGGTCGACTCTATCTACAGTTTCTCAATTAATTCGTAATAACAATTGGCATGTACCCACGCTTCGTAATAATTTTGAACCTCATTTAGTTAACCTCATCACTTCTATTAAATTAAATCCAAACCTGCAAGATACTAGAAGATGGAGTTTAACAAAAAATGGGGAATTAACTGTTTCTTCTTTATACAAAACTCTTAGCATGAGTCACCCAATCCCTCAAGTAGACTCTACCTTTTGGAAACATCTTTGGCACATTAAGGCTCTCCCATGAATTATTCTTTTTATTTGGAAATGTTGTGTTAAAGTTTTACCTCTAAATGATTGTATGGGTTATATTATTAAATGCTCCAATCTCTGCCCTTTATGGCATAAAGAAATTGAAACCGATGTACATCTTTTCTGCATTGTGAATATGTTAGAAACATTTGTTTTTCTTTTGGGCATGAAAACTGATTGCATTCATGTAAATAGCCTGAAACAACGGATTGCATCTTTGTTCTCTAGCATGCATTCTTCAGTCCAACTTAACACTACTCTTATCTCTGCGATATTTTGGCATATATGGAAGCACAGGTGTATTTATGTGCTTGAGGGAACTCTTGCCTCGCCTCAAACCACCATTACCAATATACAACAAACCATCCTCTTAACTGGTACTTATCTTTTTCCTCATAAACCACTACCATCAAGACACTCAAACCATTCACGCAACCTTTGGCAACCACCATATTTAGATTATGTTAAACTTAATGTGGATTCTTTTGTCAAAGTGAGATAGCCTGCAGCAATAGGTTTAGTGGTAAGATCCAGATTCTCTATTTTGGTAAGATCTCATCCGAACACCCAGATTCTCTATTTTGGTTGAGATGCGCCAGAAGAGTTCCGATTCTAGGGATGATAGAAATCCATCATTGATTTTCAATCTCCTTCGAGTATAAAAGCATGTAACCTCATATTGGTATGTACGATGGTTTGTTGCAATAAATATCGGGATATTTGTTGTTTGGACCCCATTTCCTATAATTGACTTGCGGTTTGGACTCCCTTTTTCCAGAGTTGCACTTTGGACCCATTTTTGGAATCTCTCGATAATATTCCGTCTCTAAAGTTATACTTACAAAAATTTCCACTTTACCCTTATATAATCAATATTGTAGTTTGGACCCCCTATGGTAATTAGATCGTAAATGAAAATGTTCTTGAAAATCCGAACCTGTTGGCCCATTGCAAATTGGAAATCTCGGCAATCATTTACTATTAGATGTTCTTGCTAATCCTATGAACACATGATGAACCCAAACACTCTCACTTTGTGATTGTTCATGTTCATACCAGAAGGAGTCTTCCTTTTAATAGCATCTGTAGAAAGATTTCCACAACATGTATATATTTCAATGATTTTATCGACCAGGTACATGTAATAAAGATATCTTCTTCAGAAGATTTGAGAATATGAATCACATTTATTTCTGATTCGGTAGCATCTCCAGAAGGATTCTTATATAAAATTGTTCCTTCAATTTTCAGGAATATATGTCACTGATCAATTTGGATCACTTTTTTATGACCTCTATACACATATGAGCATTCAAATCTCTAAAAAAATATTAGTAGTAATATTTAGAGTAGCAAACTCTCCGTATAATATATAAGAGAATGATAATATCTAGTGGGCACTCCCCAAGAATGCATCATTGCCTTTATTGACATGAATTGTAATAAGACGTTCGATGACTTAGAATAGCCAGTTGTTCCTTTCTAGGCTCTAGAAGAATACTCCACCAAATGGCCTAGAGAATAACTTCTATCAATTTTTTTTTTTAATTGTCTAGCGTGTGCCTCGAACCCTTAACCTCTAGGTGGAAGATTATACCTCTTACCACTCCCACCAAGGATTGTTGGCAACTTCTATCAAATCTTTATGATAACCTCTACATCAGTTTTAATTTTTTATGTGATGGTCTCTACATTGGATTGATATGCATAGGTGTGCTATTAAAAGTGTTACTCTTGTATTTCTCATATAATATAGGTATATATATATATGTAGGGAGAATATTGTTTGGGTTGAGATCTTGGGGGTCAGCTACAATAGACTCCAATAATTGGTCAAACTTCCCAGCTTTTTCTTGGTGCGACTTTGTGATGAACTGGTGCATACTCCTGCAAAAATTAAATTGATGAAAGATGAAAAGATTCTTTAAATTGGGGATTAGAATGAAAGATAATAACAATTAAATTTATTTTAATATAACCCTGGAGTATAAATATTTGCAGAAATAAATGTCACATACAACTCTTGAACATCCTTTTCCAACTGTTATAAGAATTATGGGTGAGTGAGCAAGACTGTAAAAGTTCTCTTTTAATTTGGTCAAATCTAACTCCCAAAATTTTTGACAACCTCTCAAATTTAATATGATATCGTTCTCAAGAATAGATATTGTTAAGTCTGTGGTTATGCAATTCAAAATCGATTGATAATGAGTAGAGAAGATCTAGACACTATATTTTTGGTTGCTAGATAGTTTTTCTTTCACGTGGGCTATTCTCACATGTCACATGCAGGTTCGGATCTACATGCAGGCCAAAGGGGGCCATGGCCCCCCTTGACTTGCCGTAAATTGTTTTAGAAATGTTGATTGCTCTCTGGTTTTTCGTATAAATAACGTTCGAGCTATACTCATAACAAATATGTAGTGTGGGTGAGATGGTAGAGGTTCGAGTTTCAAACGTGAGACACCTGGGTTCGAGCACTGGTAGACTTAGATTTTTCACTTTTTTTTTTGTTCGGCCCCCCTTGACTACTACTCCTAGTTCCGTCCCTGTCACATGTCCCATAACATGTGGGGTGGGTTTGTTTAACACCTGTTTTTTTGTGATGTGGAGCACATGTAGCTTTTAACCCTATCACGTGTGACCCTATTTCTGATATCATGTTAAGTCTGTAATCGTCCAACTCAAAATCAATTGACAATGAATGGAGAGGACCTAGACATTGCATTCTTTTTTTTTTAAACGTAGACATTACATTCTTAGTTGCTAGATAGCCTTAATCTCATGTGAGACTATACTCAGATATCTTATAAAGTTGAATATTTCCTTATAGTTACATTAGCCAAGTATAGATATGTTAGATTCATAGTCGACCAGCTTTAGAAGAATCAAAACTAAATCTTTGAGATCCGGATATTGTCAAAAAAATATTCATTATTTTAGACCGCAACCCATTTAAGTATATAATATTCAACGATAAATAGTAATCAGTATCAATGTTTTCAAAACAATATATATATATATATAGGAAAAAGAATTCGAGAAGAATTTGTTTAAACAGCTTGAAGGCAATTCCGACAAGTCATATTCAAACATAAAAAGTGAAAGAACAGAAATTTGGAGACAACAAAAAAACAAAGACCCGTGCCAATCGGATTTGTCATCTCTTATATGCATACATGAGGGTAATACCTGTGTCCATCGGACACCGACAGTTCTATCGAATGTGTAATATCAATAGTTGGAGATGAGTTTGGACGTGTAATTTTAACAATTGAAATTAATTTGAAGATAAAATTGGGAGCTACAATCTTAACTTTTAAAGATAAATTTGGGAGATATAATATTAGTCATCAAAGATAGGTTTGGGAGGTATAATCACAATTCTTGGAAATAAGTTTGGGAGGTGTAATCTTGACTGTTGAAAAAGACGGTATATTAACATTTACCCTCATCCCTTATTTGATATATATATACAAGTTTTTTTTTGTTTTCAAGTAGAGTTTTCAGTGAGTTACCTCCATTTTTATGATGAGTTCTTCAGCTGTGTCAGCCAAGACTACTATTTCTCTTGCCAATCCCTCTATGAATCCTTCTTCAACTCCTTTGTCAAATAATTCAAGCAAGCTGTTGTAATATCCATCTACATTTAGTAACCCCACCTGCTCAAATTCCGAAACCTATATAAGCAACTAACCAATTAACATACATTATTTTCATTCAAAAAATGATATATATATATATAGCTAGGCTCATATGTTATGTTTTTTTATTTGCAAGAGGCGCATATGTTGTGTTGGTCACACAAGTTCTCTTTTATTTATATGGATTATTCTCGCACGGCCCTCTCCCACATAGTGATGTACAATTCTATGAATCTATCTCGCATTTATTGCACGGTAATATGCATCACGTGTCACATTTGGTCATATCACATGCAAACGTACGTAATGTGCCATTTTGAATTGAAGGGTAAAATTCAAAACCAAAAATACACCATATTATTAGAAAGTTTTTTTTTGTTGAAAGAATATTGTCGGAAAGTGGTCCATAATATTATACTTCAATTTATCCGTGCTTGATATTTTCCTCACAATATGTCAATTCCTTTCTAATTTTCTCAAAATTTAGAATCTATCGCCTATATCGCATGCACCTATTAATTTTGATTTTTTAAAATTTCCACATTATCAATCCTCCAAAGATATATATGAATCATTCATGAGGACCCTCCCATTATAGTTGAGAACTGTGTAGGACTCCAGATGGGGGCTCAATGTCTATCTTTTTATCATATTTATTGTTAGATATTTATTTTTATGTATTTATATATAGAGCAAAAAAAACATATATAATAGTACTGGTTTTTCATGAATTCCAAGTTGAGCCCAAGCAATCATCTCCAACAATTCTTCCATGGTTCCATAACCACCTAAAATAAAAGGTTGAAATTTAGTTAATAAAAGATGGTGATCAAAATGAAAATAATTATGAGTTAATGAATTGTGATTAATTAACTTAATTTACAAATTATTACCAGGGAGAGCAATAAAAGCATCAGCATTTTTAGCCATTTCTGACTTTCTTTCATGCATATCTGCAACTGTTTTCACTTCTCCTATTGTTTCTCCTGATATCTGAAATATGGGTTTTGTTTAAAATTTATTGTTTATTATCTAAACTTAATTAACAGAATAATTAACTTTAACACAACAAAAAAATATAGATAGTTACGGCTCAAAACCGTCCCAAAAACCGTCTCAAATAAGAATTATTGAGAATGAACACAACCTCTTGTTGGAGAAGGGCCTTAGGAATCACTCTACAACAAAATCAAAACAAGATCAAATCAAATGAATAAATATTAATGTCATAATAATATTTATTTGACATAAAATATGTTCAAATTTATTTGACATAAAATTAATAAAAGCAAAGAAGAGAATAGAGGTAATACCCAAGAACATGACAACCACCATTAAATACAGTTTGGGCCACCAAACCCATCAAACCAGCACTTCCTCCACCATAAACCAAGTCAATCTTTTTCTCAACCTTTGAAGAAAATATGAAAATCAATTTGATCAACTATAGTTCATGAATTATAAATAAAATTCAATCATCATCTAATTACTCATATATCTAGGAATAATATATGAGAAAGAAATTATGAACAAAAAAGTAATTTTCATGTTCTATGCATGATAAAAATGATTACCATTTTTGCACCAAGCTCAAGGGCAGCTTCACTAAAAGTAGACTTAAAACCAGGTCTACTCCCACAAAAGACACATATCTTCTTGAATCTAATTCTTCTCTTTTGGCTTTCTTCTACTTGTTCCCCTAATTCACTTCCTTCCATTCTATCAAGAAAATCTTAAGATAGAAAGAGTTGGAAAGTTAGAGAAAGTATAAGATTTGATACCCACAAAAGATGATCAACCCACTAACAAAATAAAGATATTGGATTACAATTAATAGCTAGAGAGAGAAAACTAGCTAGTGAGAGAAAGAGAGGTGGAGGAGGAGGAGGTGGGGAAGAAAGCAAAAGAAAGATGATGGGAAAAAAAAAGATATATGTAAAGCAGTAAAGAAGAAATAGAAGGCAGACAAAGTTGTTGTTTTTTTAAGTCTCTCTCTAGCTAGTCTCTAACATGAAACTCAAACAGCTCCTTTTGTCTGTTTAAACAAGTACTACTTGAATGTTGGAGAAGAGCCCAACAAGAGCCAATCTCACCCTCTTCCTTTTTATCACCACCTCCTTAGCTCTTAACCTCTCTCTCTCTCTCTCTCTCTCTTCCCCCCAACCACATATTTTTTTTTCTTTTGTCTTTAATTTGTAGCTAGGTTTGATTTTCTTTTATTTATTTTTTGTTAGAAAACAATTTCATTGAGAAAGGATGACAAGATATTATCCATGACTGATTACAAACAAGAAAATTGTTAAGGTATATCTCACCAGACTAGGGGTGAGGGTGGAAAAAAGATCCGGAAGACCGCTACCCGACCCGTTCGACCGAGAACAATTTCAGTGTTCGACCGGTCCGAAAGAACTGGCGGACGGTCACGGTCAAAATTCTATGTCGAAGAGACCGACCGCTAACCGACCGGTACGAGTGACCGAATAGGTTGACCGACTAAACTGTCCTTATTGTTAGAAGTTGACCGTTGAATTTTATAGACATATGAATATATGATGATCGTTGGCTATAGTCATATAGTCCTCTGGAAGACCAAACATTAGTGCATGGCTTAATTATATCTTGTCAAATGATGATCAACTGTGTTTCTTTTTAATGTTTACTTTTGATTTCTTGGCTAAACATCTTCATTTGTAAGTAATTTTGTTTGTGGTAATAAAAATAAAGCTCTGAATTAAGTAAATTTATTGGAAAGTCCGGACCGAGACCGTCCGGTGTCCGACTGGGCCGGTAAAATAAATGGTCTTGGACGGTCAATGGACAGAGAATTCTTGAGAGTGACCGTCCGAGTCCGCCCGAGTAAATAGGTGGTCACCAATAGTTTATGTCCGAGCCGACCGGTTCGATGAAGTTAGAGTCCGGTACCGACCGGTCCGGACCGATTCCCACCCCTACACCAGACCCAATCAACACACAAGCCCAACCGAGTACACACAAGCCCAACCGACATCATGGAGAAGACCGGCTGACTATGAGCAAGGCCCAACCGACTATGACTAGGGTTTTCTAGTTAGAAGTTGTTATTTTATTTAATAATGTGTATAAGGAAGATTTTTGATTTCTAGATTTACTGCTATCTGTAACCTACATGTAAAACTATAAATACCCATGTAAACTACATGAATAAACACACAGAGAATTCTTCTCATGTATCTCTCTCTCTCTCCCTCACCCTCACACGATTTCTCTCTATCTCTCTCTGTGTTCGGTCAAGTATTATTAGTCAAGAGGTGATTTACCTCTTCAAGAAAATAAAAATAAATTACAAAGAGATTAAACCTTGTGAAGTGTCAACTACGACCTAGTAGTTTTTTTTTCCAAACCTAAACCCATAGCCGGGTACTACCTCTTGATTTGTTATCTCCTTCTTGGCCAATCTAATTAGTGGTTTTGCTTTTATCACTTTTTTTTGGTTTACCAGACCCTTTTCTTTACTAGTTGACACTTTGTACAAGCAAACTCATGCTTCCCCATCTTGATGTTTCTCTTCTCCCTTTTCATCCATAGTGGTTCTTATTGCTAGAATAACCCCATGGCTTTGATTGTGCGCCCTCCAAATCATGAGTCCTCATTTTGTGTGGAATTCCTCAACTTTCTCTTTTATTGGA
Organism: Eschscholzia californica subsp. californica; assembly: GCA_002897215.1. Classification (NCBI taxonomy): domain Eukaryota; kingdom Viridiplantae; phylum Streptophyta; class Magnoliopsida; order Ranunculales; family Papaveraceae; genus Eschscholzia; species Eschscholzia californica. The sequence goes on from BEHA01000035.1 coordinate 1,545,240, forward strand.
CCCTCAAGTTTTGCACATATTAAATAAAAACTAAAGTAGGGCATCTATCTTTGATGCAAGTAAGACATGCATTAACCATTTTAATCACCCTTATATATTCCCCTCCTTAGTGAACACCAAACTATTGAAGACAAATAAATCATCAAGTAAAAAATAAATACTTTAAACTAAGAAAAAAGTAAAAAATAAATTAAAAAAAAAGTTATTAAGGTGCGTCTAAAGATGCCTCCCAATCAAGGCCTCCTAAAAGTGTTTTACCGTAGTAAAATTCTGACAGTTGTAGGCGTCCCCCNNNCCCCCCCCCCCCCCCCCCCCCTTCGAATTGGCAAGTTTAAAGCCCAAAGCATGGTTTCGGATTGGGGTAGTCTGAAGTCATGGATCTCAGATTGGTTAGTCCGAGACCTTGCTTGAAGTCTTGGACTGGCCCAGTCCGACCCGTATACTTCTCTCTTTATCTCTTTTCAAGTTCGGGGTCCCCCATCTCTCTATCTCTCTTATATGAATCAGCAAAATCTAGAGCTTCAAGATTAAACCAAACTTAACACTTTAATTTTTTTTCAAGCTCGGACTGGTTTAATAGCATAAGGTCTGGTTTTTTGAGAATTCCAGGTTTGATTTGTTTAAGGTCTGGTTTTTGAAAACTCTAGGTTTGATTTGTTTGGGCCAACGCTTTGAGGAAAGCAAAATAGTTTTCGGGGTGTGAAGACTTGGTAAAAAATTGGTCATTTTGTTTGACAATTTTATTTTGTAAGTTGTTAGAGAGAAATAAAAATAAAAAACCCTCCACCTCACCTCACTCTCTCTCTCCACCTCATCTTCTCTCTCCCCACCACTCTCTTTCTCTTCTCCGATCAGGTCACTGGCCGAAAAATTTTCTGGCCGGCGACCATGAAAAAAAAAAAAAAATCACTCTCGCCGAAGTCCGGTCTGCCAGATCGGTATGTTCTTCAACAAACCCGTTCTGGTATGTTCTTCAACAGACCAGAACTCCGGCGAAGGGAAACCCCTTCGCCGGAGTTTCTAGAGAGAGAGAGAGTGATTTTTTTTTTTCATGGTCGCCGGTTGGCAACCTGGTCGGAGAAGAGAGAGAGAGGTGAGGTGGAAAGAGAGTGAGGTGAGGTGGAGGGTTTTTTATTTTTATTTTTATTTTGAAACATATTCCCCATATAATATGCTTCCCCGAAAAATTTTCAAAATTTTGCATATTCCCTTTAAAATTTCACACCCCGAAAACTATTTAGCTTTCCCCAAAGCGCTGGCCTTTGTTTAAGGTTTGGTTTTTGAGAAAAGAGTTTTTATATTTCCTTCATGATGTTTGATGTAATATCTGTTGATAGATTAATGGTTTTCATTTATTTAATCTTTGATTGATTTCAGATTCAAAATTGACAATTGAGAGAGAAAGTACAAACGAAGAAGATGATGATGAGGGCTGCTTAGAAGACCCCTAAGGCACCTACATACAGGAGGCCCCTATAGTAGTTGTAGGAGGTGCCTATTGAACCACCCTAAGTTACTTTTTTTTTTTTTTTGGAAATTGACTACAATGTACGATAGTCATTACAATGGCGTTGATACATCAAAGATGTGATAAGCACGATAAATGCCGAATTTTAACAAGAACATGCCTAAAGCCCAACTAAACTATGACCTGAAGCCCAACTACATTATTTATACCTAATAATCCTAAATTCAATAATCCAAAGATTCCACCTCACTTGAGAGTCGAACTCGAAACTTCCAGGAATTTCTGGAGTTTATGTCAACACTTTAAACTACATTATTTATACCCTAAATAATCTCAAGTTACTGTGATGGATGAATACCTACTCTTTAAGTCTGTAAATGATGTCAACGGTTGGTAGCCCAAGTGGTTCCAAGGTGTTGACATAAACTCCAGAAATCCCTGGAGGTCCCAGGTTCGAATCCTAGAGAAGGTGGAATCTTTGGTTATTTGAATTGGGATTATTAGGGTATAAATAAGGTAGTGTAGTTGGGCTTTAGGCCATTATCTAGTTAGGCTATAGGCCAGGTTATGTTTGAGTGGGCTATAGGCCAGGTCATGTTAGAGTTTGAGTGGGCGGGTAGCAAGCTTATCACATCTTTGATGTTATTCAATGCCAATTGTACGACAATGTAATCGGTTTCAAAAAAAAAAAAAAAAAAAAAAGTCTGTAAATGATAGAAATAGCAAATGAAAATAATTATGTAGGAGTGCATCTATCAAAATATTTTAGAACATTAAGTGAAACTAGTCTTGATTCTTTTTCTGTCTCTTTCTTTTGTCTAATTGTGTCCAAATATGTAGTGCTTTAATTAGAAGTATGTTTGCTACAATTTGGACACTTCACCATAAGTAAAGACTTTCTTTCTACTAACTTCTTTTTTTAAATGTTTGGAGAACTTTCATGCTTCTGTTATCTTGATTTGCATGAAGATCTTATGAACATTATCTATCAAGAAAATCCAAATACGTTTTTCTTTTTATATACAAAACAAATACAAGTTTATTTTGTATATTCAATTTTTAATATAAAGAAATCATTCATCAAAATTATTATTGAGAATGATGATGGGAAGATGGAGGGACTGAATTATTGTATATGTTTCAAAGTCAAATACCCAGATCATTGTCGGTTTACATTGATCTATAGTACTATTGTTAACAAAAACAATATAGTACTTATATTGCATGTCACACAAAAATCATAGCAATTAAACAAAATTGATTCTATTCAACTTTAATATTGGTTCAATTTTAAATTTGAAAAAATTCAAGTGCCTTAGAGCAAATAATTTGGAAACAATTATTGGTGATCACATAACAGAAACCTAAGGTAGGGGTCACATTTTTTGCGATCAATAATTTCTCCATGTTTGCTTTTCGTATTTATTCGTGTTTTGTCTTTTTTAACCAGTACACTTTTGTCAAAACCCTTGGTTGGAATTTGTTTCCACTCTCAGTGTCTGGAGATCGAGATACAAATAGTATAGTATTTTTTATAAAAACAATACATTTTTCGAAAAATCTACTCAAAATTTGTAACCCCCCTTATTGTTAAATTAACTTTATATATTTTTTCAAATAGACTTTTAGAGTCTTAAAAATAATTAATTAAATTAGTGATATCATTATCTATATGTTTAGTAAAACATCCTAAAATTATTAGTATTTTAATCATGTCCATAAGAACCTCAAAGAGGCGTAATTCAATAAACTTGGATATAATTATCACCTCTCTAGAAAATAGATGAAATTTCAATAAAAAAAAAAAGAAAGATTGATGAAATTTAAGGGTCTTATCTCATGGTTTTAGGTATTTTAATATTTAAATCTAGATGCTGAAAAGTTATCACAAATGGGTCCATAGCTCAGTGGTAGAGCATTTGACTGCAGATCAAGAGGTCACCGGTTCGAACCCGGTTGGGCCCTTCCCATCAACTTTTTTTTTTACCATCCGGTCTTGACTTATTTTCAGTTGGGGCTCTTTGCTGAATTCGCTTTATATCTAAGACATGCTCATATCTATCAAAGAGATGTACTAAGAAAGAAGTATTTATTAAGATCTAGAGTTCAAAAAGTGATTATTAAGATTATCACTCTTGTAAGTGTAACTTCCTAATAGTATTTATTTAAGCTTTAAGGTGGTGTTTTTTCTTTTAAGATCTGCATATGAGTTTTATTTACTTGTACGACTTAAGTTCTTTCATGTATTCTTTTAGCGAAAACACACGGATTTGAAGAAACTAATTTTAAGATCTACCCCATTTAAAAGAAAAGTATGTAAAACGACTAAATTACACATACAACAACTAAGAGTGATTGGCAGTGGTTGTTTTATTTGGAATGGTGTTCTTAGATGAAAAAAAGGGTCCATACTAGAGTGTCGAAACTTCGGGACCAGTAGCCCAACCAATGGTGGGCAAGAGAATTAAGCACTATAGGCGCCCCAATAAGTCTATTTTGGTGTGGGAGGTCCATGTGGAGATGACAGCATTCAGCAATAACCCCAAACGCCTATAGAACGTCCGCAAGGACACTCGCTGCTCAACCCGTATGGAAAATTCTGAGCAGACTTGATTTGTCTAAAGGTAGGCAATCATGATCAAGGTCGGCCCACACATAGTTGAGGCCCAAAGCCAAATCAAGAATAGAGGCAGCTTTATTATAAGCCAAAAACAAACATAAAATACTTGATGTTGTTTTTGGAAGGGATTGAACAATTGACATTTATCTCATTAACAACCAGTAAGGTGCAGAATGATTCTTGTCAACACTTTTGATTGAAGTTTTGTGTATTGAAACTGAACTACCTTAAAGAAAAACTTTAAAAAGGAAATCGTCAGGCCTCAAGTAGGTCGGGCCCAAAGCAGCAGCATTGGCTGCTTTGTGGTCTAGTGTCACGACTTTACATTCTCGAAAGGTGTCATGCGACACTTGTGCGCACTCTAGACAAGGCTTGACAAGATGGCCGTGACACTAGGCCGTCCTTGCAACCATCCATTCACTTCATTGAAAGGTTTTAGTTTTTCATCTGCTATAACCTATTTTCATAAAAGAAAAAAAAATAAAAAAACACAAAATTCACAGAGAATGAACTTTTTTATTGTGTTTCTTTATCAAACTTGTCGTCTTCACTTTTTTTATTAGTCTCTCCTACAACATTCTTGCAAGTTGCAACTAAAGATAAAAATGTGACTATGTGATTATTTGGCTTTATGAAGACATTTTTTTTTTGTTAAGGATATCTTTATGAAGACTGTTATCTTAAATTTAGATCCCTCTTCTTTCCGAAACAAATCGTATAAATATTTCGTGAGAATCATTTTCAAAACAAAAACTATTTCCTGAGAATTTGTTTTATAAAATTTCTTCTCTTTCCAAATTGGGTACTTTTTTCTCTTATACAAAGAAAATGCACATACTAACTTTCTTTAGCCCAACACCATAAATCTTAATGTAGACATTTACAAGTCATAAACATGTTCATAAAAAAAAAGTCATAAACTAAACTAGCGAAATTTCTTCATCAAGAAAAAAAACTAGCGAAATTTAAAATAGTACGATTTTACTATTGATTTATATCATCTAATTAATAAGCATACACAATTTTCAAATGTACACAAATTACGACACCTCAATTTGTCAAAATCTAGAAAAGAGTATTACCCTTAGGGTCCGTTTGATACGTCTGAAAACATGAGTAAGAAAGTCATTTTCTTAGGAAAACAGACTTTCTGGTGTTTGATTGGATAAAAGAGTGTGAAAGTCACTTTCTCATGAGAAAAAAATGTGGGAAAAAAGGCTTAAATTTTTTCACACCCTCTACATGTGAAAAGCGTTTTCTCACGCTCCACTGACGCGCTCTCTCTCCTCCGGTATCTCTCTCTCTCTCCCTCTCTAAACTCCATTACTATGATATCATCAAACTTAATTGGCCACGAAATCTTCGAACTAATTGATATGATCAAAACAAGAGCCATTAAAATGGGAAATGAAGAAGTCTCATGAACCATCCATTTGAAAGTGGTGATGGTGATAAATATGTTATATAGGGTTGTGGAGGAACTGTAATGGATGATGGTCGAGTAGGTTGGTTTGGATTTATCACGTCCGTTGCCGTTCTTGCAGTGATCCGAATTCACTAATGGAGTAGAAAGAAGAGCACTGATGTTTTGCTGTTTTGCACGATTCCAAATCTGTTAAAACCCTAATTGCTGTAAACAACAAGATGATTATAACCCTTACCCAAATCTGTTAAAACCCTAATTGTTATAAACATCATTGGAGATAAAATTTGGAACGAGATGATTCATAGATTTCATCATAATTTCAACTTGGATTTGCTTTGATTTCCCCTGATTTTGTTCATAATTTTAACTTGGATTTGCTTTGGTTTCCCCTAATTTCTTCATCAAATACAAAAATGGGTTTATTGATTACAATCCCCATAGTTCTGAAATTCCCTAGTTGCTTGGTATGAAACCTGATATGAAATTGGGAAAAAAGTTGAAACTTGATCTTAAATTGGAAAAAGAAATTGAAACCTAATCTTAAATTGGGAGCTCTTGAACCCATATTGAAACACAAAACAATTCGATTCTTGTATTCCTCATCACTGTCTATATAGAAGCCAGTCTCTCTCAATATATATATATATATATACTTTGTGCTTCAATTTGAATGACCCATTGTTGGCTTCAATTAAGAGATAGAAATGGATGAGAAAGGAAGCCATGGAGAGAGATGAAACGGACGAGAGAGAGAGAGTTAATTTAGTTTTGAGTTGGTAGGAAACCTAAGTTGAATTTTGTTTGAATTTTAAAGGCACCACCAAATTTTATCATAACCAATCAAACACTGGAACTTGACTTTCATACAAGAAAGAAAGTCATTTTCTTTCCCATCAGAAAAAGATCCATTTTCTTACTCAGGCACTCTAACGTATCAAACGGACCCTTAACATATATACTGTTAAGAAACCAATGTAGTTTCGATACCTGGAAATATAATAATTTACAAATTATTGTGCAAGACGTGGTAATTTTAGAACACATTTAATTGATTAAATAAATACGTGAATCTATGTGCCAACATTTAAAAATAATAATCATAACTTTTGGTTTTTAGGGCTGTCATTGATAAATTATTAACAAGAACTTAGTTAGATTGGGTGAGTACATTATTTTACTATTAATTAATGTATGATGGAAAAAAATATTAGTATCACAGATCCAGAAAACCCTGGCTTACTAATAGCAAATCCCATAAAAAAAAATGACTAAATAACTTTGTATATATAGGATTTATTTTAGGTATTCTAATAATTTAGTAAGGATATCTATATCCATAAATATTACTTCCTCCGTCCCATATTGAATGACCTAATTTCTATTTTGGATTGTCCCATTTTAGTGTCCTGTTTCTAAAAATAAAGAAAATAACTTTTCGCTCTTTCCAACAATACCCATTACTATAAATTTAATGACAACTTTATTTAAAAGTAAATTCAACTTTTTCATTGTAAATTACAAAAGTTAATGAGGTTACAATTGGAAAAACCATGTTATTTTTTAAAGTCAAACTCCAATTAATGATGTTCCCTTAAAAAGTTGTGTTTTCAAAATAGGTCATTCTTTTTGGGACTGAGGGAGTAATAGATATGATTTCCGGGAATGAGAATCGCAAACCTAGCCTTCCTCTTGGGTTTACTATTACCCCTTTCTGGGCGAATCATATTCTCGGGAGAATGGTATTCCCACGCCATTCTCGCGCGCCAAACGATAGTCTGGATAGTGATTCCCGCGAATCATATTTCATTCCCACACTATTCCTGCGCGCCAAACATAATCTTAATTTGAGTATTGTTTAGTCCTGCAACCATGCTCAAAGTGCTAACTCCTTTATTCAAATCCATACTTAGGTGTTAGGTCAATTGGTAATCAAATAACTCCAAATGACGTTGTAACAACAACACCAACAAAAAAAAAACTCCAAGTGACACATGATCGTACAGTTGATATCATTATTAAGGTAAGGAAATAATTGATTTTTCTTTTATTTTATTAGTAACGGCAACCACTATCTTAGTTTTTAATTATAGTAATTGAAATCGTCCTTTGTGGTGTAAAAGCCATTTAGATTTAGTAACATGTGTACTTCTCTACTAAAGAGACTCAAATTCGAACCTTACAACTTTTTAAATTTGTTCGTGTTAAAGGGCGAGTAATCAATCGGAACAGCTAGCCCCCGTATAAGCCTGAATTTGAAGAAGGCTTAGATGGGCCAACCAAGTAGCCCATGTAAGAGGGCTGGGTCTTTTCCTCTCCTCTAGGTGACATAATAAAGTGTTCGAATTCAATCCCCTAACTTTATACATAAGAAAAATGGTAGAAGAGACTACAAAAGAGACTTATTCCAGACTTAAATAGGAATTAACCGTCCGAGAGTGAAAAAATCCATCAAAAGAGAGAAAGAGACTACGAAATAGAACTCGTTGATTTCGTGTAGGTTTTGATTAAACTTTGACTTGTTGGCATTGCTCTATACATAATAAGTACCACACCTGGATTATATATATCGGCAAAAGCTAAACCACATTGGTTTAAGTTCACAAAGTACATATTAGATACTACCAAGCCTTTATGTATCAAAATTAATATTGGGGTTTAGATTTTATAAAGCTGAAGATTTTATCTCTCTCGGCCATCATATGATTCTAATTATAGGTTACTGATTATAGAATTTTTTTTTTTTTTTTCATATACTTCACATGTTGTACTCCTTTATCTAATATGTATCATAGCAGACAATATCCATTTCATACAGAAAATTGAACTCACTTAAACTGAAAATGAAATTTTATTCAAGTACTGGGGAGGCCAAGTGGGAAAATCATCCGACACGAAAAGTTCAATACCTTTAACAACTAATTTCTACTGGTCAAATGACAATACTAAATCGAACTTACTGGCTTCATCTTTTCCCATCTAAGTATGCAGGGTGATGTGTTACACATTAGGAGTTTAAGAGGGTATAACCTTTGTCCTATCGAATTGAAAAATTCTATAATCTCAATCTTCGGAGATAAGTTTGAGAAGTGCATCTTAGCCATGAAAAATAAGTTTGGGAGGTATAATCTCAATCGTCGGAAATATGTTTGGGAGATTTAATCTCAACCCTTAGAAATAAGTTTGGGAAGTGCTAATCTTGATCATTGAATAAGAGGATATATTCAAAAAAAAAAAAAAACCCCCTTCCGTTATTATGTAGATGTAATCTTACTATTCATATGTTAAGAAATGAACATACCATGCCATTGGTTATGTATGGACCCTGAAATTCTATTCATACATAGCCGATCCCAATAGACTTATTGGACGTTCTCATTGGCATGCATCCAGCGGTAATAGAACAAAAAGAAATACAAGGAACGAGAAAGAAAGGAGACTGTCTGTGACGAGTGAGTAGAAAGAATGAAAGAAAGGGAGGTGAGGAGAGAGAGTGAGAGAAGAGGGAGCGAAGAATACGTGCTGCCCAGGCACCTTTGTCGGGCCATATACCATTTTCTCGAAGAGAACCCTATTTCCCAACACATTCTACCCCTCCTGTCACTATCCCATATGTCTTTCTCTCGTGGAGAACATCGGAAAATTAGTTAGAAAAAAAAACCTTTAAAGTCAAGTGGATGTGGGAGTGGGAACAAAAATATGTAAGGCAATCATTTTACTAAAAACAAAATTATCGTAGCTTCCATTGGAAAATTAGTTGAGGGAAAACGCCTGAAATCGTGTGAATGTATAACCAGAAATATCAAATGTAATCATTTTACAGAACTTCGTCCAATGGCCCGAAATTTGATTATGGGAGAAGAAAAACTCTGCATTATTTGGCATTCTTCTTCGATACCAATATGGACTACTTATTTTGATCGCCAAAGAGCAAGTTTAATCTTTTCAGTCGAGCTGCTCCTCAAATGAACAAAGGGTCGAAAATTTATGTTAAATCGAGGCTCGACTTTGGGCTCCTCTATCACTTTTATTACTAAAATGTGTTATAAAGTCTTGGCCTCTGGTAAGCAAGAAACAAATACAATACTACTAAAAAAGATAGAAAGTAAATTTTAACGACTGAATCATATATAATGGATTGAATTGTCTGTTCAAACTACTCATAAAATCAAAACTAAGGATGAACGAACTAACCTATGTCTATCCGCCTAAGGCCATAATATGTATTAGCGTACCTGAATCAAATCAACTACCTTATGAATTTTGCTGCAACCTTTCTACTGCAATAAATTTGTTATACAATTTCAGTTGTGTATAATAGATATTTTGCTATGGGTATGCTTCAAAAGGAGTACCATCAGGGCGGGACTTGGGGACAAGAGAGTAAAGCCTCGCTTCAGGTTCCAGGACCAAGGGGTTAGTTGAACTCATTCTCATTAAAACTAAATGAAAGAATTACATGAGTTTAAATAGAGAGAAAAGATGAGTAACAAACTCATAACAAACTTTCTAACAGAAAGTAACTACCAATAACAACCAAATAGTGATTGTTATCTAATACATCAAAGACAAACAAGTTTGGTCCGACCTCAACTAACTAAACCACCTATACTTGTGTCTGATCCAGTGTGATGATGTTGAATGAGACTTGGTGCAGCTGTCTTCTTCATGAGAACTCTAATACCCTCCCTCAAGCTAAGCCAAGACTCCATTGGATCGAAGGCCAAGCTTGGACCTGTGAAGGTTAAATTGTGGTCCAGGTAAAGCTTTAGTAAAAATGTCAGCTGGTTGATCTTTGGTTGAGATATAGGACACTTTGATTCTCTTATTACCAATGAGTTCTCGGATAAAATGAAAATCCAAGGCTAAATGTTTAATTTTGAGTGAAAGACAGGATTTGATGCTAATGCCAAAGCTGAGACATTATCACACCATAGTGAGGGTGGAGAAGGAAGAAAGACATGAAGGTCTTGTAGTAAGGAGCAAAGCCAGAGAGTCTCAGCAGCAGAATGAGCAAGAGACCTATATTCAGCCTCAGTAGATGATCTTGATATAGTTGGTTGCTTCTTAGCTGACCATGAAATAGGATTATTGCCTAGATATATCACAAAACCAGAAGTAGACCTGCTGTCAGAGGAACTTCCTGCCCAATTTGCATCAGCAAATCCCTGAATCTGTAAAGAAGATGATTTAGAGAACTTAATTCCATGAGTAATTGTGCCCTTGAGGTATCTTAGTATTCTCTTAACAACTTGGAGATGAGTATGAGTAGGTTTACTCATGAATTGACAAACTAAATTGACTGAGTAACTCAAATCCGGCCTGGTCCATGTTAAATATTGTAGAGCTCCCACCAAACTTCTATAATAAGTAGGGTCTTCAAGTAAGTCTCCATCATGAGGAGTTAATTTGATACCATGAGGTAATGGAGTAGCACAAGGCTTAGCATCAATCATTTGAGCTTTAGTTAGGAGATCTAAAGCATATTTGGTTTGGGAGAGAAACGGACCAGTGCTATCTCGAACAGTCTCCATACCTAAGAAATAATGAAGGGAACCTAAGTCTTTCATTGCAAATTGAGAGCTGAGCTCAGAAATAAGAGAAGCACAAGCTGATTGAGAGTTCCCAGTTACCAAAATATCATCCACATATACCAAAACATAGAGCAAAACACTGCCTTCTGAGTAAACAAATAATGAAGTGTCTGAGAGAGATTTTCGAAAACCAAAAGCCAAGAGAGCATCCACCAATTCTTCATACCAAGCTCTGGGAGCTTGTTTCAACCCATATAAAGATTTGTGAAGCTTGCACACAAAATTAGGTTTGGATTTGTCTTGAAATCCAGGAGGTTGCATCATATAAACCTCTTCCTTTAGCTTACCATGAAGGAAAGCATTACTCACATCAAGTTGCTTAATTAACCAATCATTTTGAACTGCAAGAGTGAGAAGTACTCTTATTATAGCAGGTTTTGCTACTGGACTAAAAGTTTCAGAATAATCAAGACCTTCTCTTTGATGAAAACCTTTAGCAACTAGTCGAGCTTTGTACCTTTCAATGCTACCATCTGACTTTTGTTTAAGCTTAAATACCCACTTGCACCCTACTAGATTTTGAGAAGGATGTGGAGGAACTAAAGACCAGGTTTGTAGGTCCTCTAAAGCTTTAAACTCAGTTAACATAGCAGCTCTCCAATTTGGGTCTTTGTTAGCTTGTGTGAAACAAGTAGGAGTATTGGGCAAGGGAATAGAAGCTATATTGGGTGAGATGGGATGTTTAGTTGCAGCTAAGAAAGTTTTTGGCTTATGAATACCAGACTTTGCTCTTGTCTGCATTGGATGAGTAGAAACTATAGAAGAGGGTGCAGTCTGAGCATGTGAAATAGGTGCAGCTGTCTCAGGTAAGGTGGATGTGGAGGGCTCAGGTAAAGTGGATGTTGAGGACTCAGGTAGGTTAGAAATGACAAGTGAGTTAGGTAGTATTGTAGGTAAAGAAGGAACTAAAGGTGCAGGTGAATTTGAGAGTGTTTGTTCAAGTGGAGAGAACATTGGAGTTGTACTAATATATGGGATGGGAGGAGAGGGAATAATTGGAATGTTAGAGATGACAGAATGAGGCGAAGTTATAGTTTTAGGAGCCGAGGAAGATGATGTGGGTTGATGAGCTAGCAAAGGAAAATGAGATTCATTGAAGGTCACATGCCTAGAGACATAAACTTTGCCTGTGAGAACATCAAGACACCTATAGCCCTTTTGATTCTGTGCATACCCAATGAAGATGCATTCTTTGCTCCTAGGATCAAGCTTGTTCTTGACATAAGGTCGCAACCATGGGTAGCAAGCACATCCAAAGACTTTCAAGAAGGCATAATCAGGTGGTGAATAGAAGAGTTTCTCTAATGGTGATACAGAATGTAACACTTGTAATGGTAGCCTATTAACAAGATAATTAGCAGTATGCAAAGCTTCTAGCAAGAAGGACTGAGAGAGACCTGATTGAACTAAAAGTGTTCTAGTAAGGTCCAAAAGGTGTCTATGTTTGGACTCAGCAACACCATTCTGTTCAGGTGTGTGAGCACAAGTCATCTGATGAGAAATCCCCTTTTCCTGTAGAAACAACTTAAGAGAATTGGATATAAACTCTCCACCACCATCTGTCCTAATAACTTTAACTTTATTCCCTAATTGATTCTCAATACCAGTAAGAAAAGAGATAAAAGAAGAAGTAAAATTTGATTTATTATTCAAAGGAAGAATCCAGCAGTACTTGGTAAATTCATCTATCACATTGGCATAATAATGAAACCCACTACTAGAAGAAACAGGAGCTGGTCCCCATAGGTCAATATGAAGTAGTTCTAAAGGAGAACTAGCTACTGTACTCGAATTTTGAAATGGTAATTTCTTACTTCTGCCAAGTTGACAATCTGAGCAGAAGATTGGCCTAAGTGAATTATTAGGAAGTAAATGCTTCAACCTTTGTAAAGACTGAAAAGAGGGATGGCCTAGTCTCTTATGCCAAAGAAAGGCTGAGGTAGCTTGAGCAGTTGAGGTAGCTTGAGCACTCAAAGCTTGGACTTGAGACTTTATTGGGAGAGAAGGCACAGCTTGGAGAGAAATTGGATACAAACCTCCTTTAGCTGGCCCTTGGAAAAGAGTCTGGTTCGAATACAGATCCTTCACATAGTAATGAAAGGGATCAAAAGTTAAAGAGCAGTGATTATCTTTTGTAAACTTGTTTACTGAAAGGAGATTATGAGATGCTTGTGGTACAACTAAAACATTCTTGAGAGAGAAAGTATTATGTTTAGTCATAAAAGATGAATTACCAGTATTTGTGATAATCATACCTTGGCCATTAGCTGCTGAAACAGTTTCTTTGCCTTTATAGGAAGAAGAAGAAGAGGAAGCTATATTGGAGACATCAGGAGTAATATGATGTGAGGCTCCAGTATCAGCAAACCATGGATTTTCCCCAAATATGTTAGCTGATGCAAGCATGGCAGCAATATTATTTGGTGGATTACGACCTTGATAGGCAAAATTGATTCGATGATAACATTCAGCTGCTGTGTGTCCAATCTTATGACAAATTTGACATGTAGGACGATCTCCATTATTGTTTCTTGGACCTTGATTAGGCTTATTCTGATATTGATTTGAGGAAGATGAGAAATTTCTTCCATTTGAAGAGTTATTATTGAAATTTCTCACACCTTTATATCTATTCCCATTAGAATTCGAAGAATTAGCATTAGAATTCTAAGAATTAGCATTAGTTGATCTTCCTTGAGCATATCGATTGTAAGGAGGAGGGTTTGTGAACAGGACTTGATTAATATTGTTGAGTGATCTCTTTTGTCTTTCAGAGATAGTAATTTCTTCACTAATCAACAAATTTTGTAATTCTGTGATTGTAACTGGTGGTTTTCTCAATCTAATAGCAGCTGAAAACAAATCATAATCAGATGGTAAGGCTCTTAGAATACTTACCACTAATTCTGCACTTGAAGCTGGACTTCCAGCAGCAGCTAAAGATTCAGAGATTCTTTTCACTTTAGTGAGAAAATCAGGCATCTTATCATTTTCTTTCTTCAGATCTCTTAAATTTTCTTGAAGTTGAAAAATATGAGCAGTAGATGCAGATGCAAAAGAATCCTCCAAGTTTCGCCATAATTCTAGAGATGAAGTATTTCCAACAACATATGGAATCACAGATTCAGATAAGGTTGAATTAATCCAAATCAATAAAGTTTGATCTTCTTCAAGCCATTCAGTATAGGCTGGATTTAACTGCCTTCTTTCACTATCAAGATATTGATCTGGTTGAGGTCGAGAGCCATCGATCAGATCCAAAACTTTATATTTCTTGAGAATTGGAAGAAATAAAGATCTCCAGGTGAGATAATTGTCACTTTGAAGCTTGATTGGTATGATATTACTCATTGAAGTAATTGCTAAAGACGTGATTCGAGGATGATCCATAATTGGAGATTGAAGTATGAAGATTGAAGTATGAAGATTGAAGTATGAAGATTCGCTTAGAGAGAGAAAGAGAATAAGATCAGAGGAAGAAGAAGAAGAAGATAGAAAGAGGATAGAAGAAATTTTAGAGAGAGAAATGATGGATCATAGCTCTGATACCATAGTTGAACTCATTCTCATTAAAACTAAATGAAAGAATTACATGAGTTTAAATAGAGAGAAAAGATGAGTAACAAACTCATAACAAACTTTCTAACAGAAAGTAACTACCAATAACAACCAAATAGTGATTGTTATCTAATACATCAAAGACAAACAAGTTTGGTCCGACCTCAACTAACTAAACCACCTATACTTGTGTCTGATCCAGTGTGATGATGTTGAATGAGACTTGGTGCAGCTGTCTTCTTCATGAGAACTCTAATAGGGGTCTCGATTTTTTTTTTATCTTTATAAACATATTACCAAAAGTAACAAAGAGTATACTTTACCTCAATTGGCAGAAAGTATGTTAGAAAGTTCAAACAACCCAAGTTTGATCTCAAGCATAACCATTTTTTCCTTCTTAAATTGTATTTTTTTTTTAATTATTTTAGTTGACATTTCTACCACCACCACGATTACTAAACCTCCACAACCACGATTACTAGACCTCTACCACTACCTCCACCACCGCCATCACCACTACTACTAAACTTCAACACCACAACCACCACAAACTGTTTAATAATTTAGCCGACACTTCTACTATCACGACCATTACTAAAGCTCCACCATTATACCTCCACTACCACCGCCACAATCACTAAATCTCTACCACTGTAACTCCACCACCACCAGCACGACCACCACCATTGCTAAACTTCAACACCACAACTACCACCATTACAAAGTCTCCATCGCCACAATCATCATCAAATGACAACCAACACTATCACCATAAGCACTACAAAAAGAAGGCCAAAATTTATTTGGGTTCTTTTATCGGAGAATCATTTTCTGATACTTTTTTTCGGTTTAAAAAGAAATTAAACCAACTACTGAATCGCCGAGTTCCGAACTCAATGAACCACTTGATCGAGGTCGACCATGGACGTACGAGGACTCTCCTTGAACACAAGTCGATTCCCTGTAACTCAATCAGATTGTTCGATTCATACTGCAACTTATGAACTCAAGTTTCATGTTTAAACCTCACATTATGTGCAAAGAAAATGTAGAGAGTTTCCATATACAATTTTTTTTGTTAAATGCGTGCAAGCCACATTCTTAAAACTCGCTTCGGACCTCCGAAATTTTAGAGTCGGCCTTGAGTACCATACAAATGCTTGTTATGCAGGCAAGCGGGAAAAAATGCATCTCACCTTTTATTATTGGGTTATTTCCCTAATGGCCCCCTACTTTGTGACCAGCTTCCCGTCTGGCCCCCTACTTTACGAGAAATACCCATATGGCCCCCTTCCGTTATAACACCGTTACTCTCTCTCCTCCATCTCTTTTTCTCTCTCTGCCATGTCACGCCACATCATATGTTACGCCACCTCATCACCTTCTCCGGCAGAGGTCGCCGGACCTCCGAAATTTTAGAGTCGGCCTTGAGTACCATACAAATGCTTGTTATGCAGGCAAGCGGGAAAAAATGCATCTCACCTTTTATTATTGGGTTATTTCCCTAATGGCCCCCTACTTTGTGACCAG